>CM076575.1:352186142-352412339 GCA_034641835.2 Pinus albicaulis | reverse complement strand
CCTTTAACACACAGATTTCAAGTGGCAAATTTCTAATTTCACTTGACAAAATTCCATTATTCCCACTACCCTATTCCTCCATATTCCCTCCCATATTACCACATATTTGGCAATCAAATCAAAACACCAAAATTCTCATTTTAATCCAAGACAACATAGACTTTGCATAGACCTTGGACATCATGGAGACAGATACCGATACATCCTATGACCGAGACAGTGATTCCACCACTGAACTACATGCACCTGGAAGGCCTCATAAGAGTGGCAGACATGTGAGAGGGGAGCCCACTTCATTGGCTAAGTTACAGGCCTGTCCACTTGCCATGGCATGTTTCCAACAACAGTCTTGTTGTCAATTTTGTGAAATTATTGCTACGGTTCATTATCATCAGGAGCTAGCTTGTTTGTTTGTGTTACATTTACATGATGGTCAAGTCACCCTTGCTGGTGTGACTTTCAGTTTAACACCAGAAACTATCTCTCAAGCAACTAGAATACCCAATGTTGGAGAAGAATGGAACAAAATACAACAGGTTGACAGGGTACATTATGAACCATATATCAGGCCTAGCTTTGTGAAACAACTCAAAAGAGTTTTCCCCTTCCGGTTCGTAAAGGATTCCTATGCTTCTCTAATGAAACTTATTATTAGATATTTTAGTTGTGGGGGCCAATTTTCACGACTCTATGCCTATCATATCAGGTTATTGATGCATTTTACCAGGGTGAGGATGATGAACCTCCCTTATTTCATGTGCCAGAATATTGAGAGAGTGACCACTCTCGTGCAAAGGAAAACTCCTAAGCAGCAGTACAACAATATCTATCACTATGCACTCATCAATATTGTGGTTGTGCATCAGCTCAGCTTGCAGGGTATTTCATCGGAGGATTTCATTTCTAATGATTTCTTCACAGCTCCTCAGGTTCCTTCGGAGGTTTTTCATGAGGCAGGTGAACCTTCATATCGAAATGAGGGTTAGGGGACAGAGACTACTAGGGTGTCGATGTATGTCACTTATGAGAGAGGCACTAGAGGATTATTTGCAATAGCCCGGCGAGTATTATCTCCACCTGGGGTGGAAGGGGTCTCACTTCTGTCATCAGTAGCACAGGTATAGGTACAGGATAGAGGTAAAAGTCCCATGCAGGATGAGGGGCCTTCAGGAGGCCAAGATACAGGTTTCATACTCATTGATGAGGATTTGAGGTCTCCAAGCTCAAAGTTGAAAGAGACTATTCAAGAGCAGAAGGCGGAGATAGACACTTTGTCCGTCAAGTTGCAAAGATCCCAATGGATTATCAACTACCTTGAGTAGTGAAACAAACAGCTGGAAGATTAGAAAACTATCATGGAGTTGCAAAACATCCGTGAGAACTGGCAAGCTGCCCAAAGAAGCCAAACCGAGATGACATGCATTGAGCGAGAGATTGAGGCTGATCGAGATACTTGGCTTGAGAGGGTCAATATTCATTTGGAGAAGCTGTTGGAGAAGGCCAATAAGGAAAATATCATGTTGAGGCACATGAAGAATCATTATTTGGCGAGGAATCATGTTTACAAGGCACGAATCAAGATCTTGAAGGCAACGTTAAAGAGGGCATTAAAGCATCCCAAAAGGCATGATAGACTCCAAATTTTGGCCGAAGCTTCATTGGACCATAATTTCGCATGATGGTGGAAATTTAGGCCAAATTTCAAGAAATTTGGGATATATTTTGTGAATTTTGAATTTTTTGGCCTTAAAACAGATTTTTCTGCCTGACGCGTTGCACCACTTGGCGCGCGCTTATGACTCAAAGCTCCTCTTGGGTAAAACTTGATATTTCTGGATTTTTCATCAAACGTTATGGATGCCTACCCATTACCTAGATATTTTGAAAATTTTTGGGTTGCCATAATGGTCAAAAACACCATAAAAATGACCTTTCTGCCTCTTTTTGGACACACAGGAAGCAGTGTTGGGAAAAATCATTTTTGGAGGGGAAAATGTCAACCAAATTCCGAAATACTACTTGGGTTCGAAAGTAGACAGGAAGAGATTTCCAACGCGCTATCCTGTGCTCAATTTGGACACCAGGAAGGCCATCAAAATCGGCTCCAAAGTGGCGTGACGCATAGAGATTTCAGGCGCGACGCATTGGGGATTTTGGCTTATTTTTTACTTAGTAACTATGTTTTTCACCTATTTTTGGCCAGTTTGACTTTTTTATCTCCAAGTGTAAAGATATTGATGTCAATTGATGTAATTTCATGACTTTTGATGTAATTTTGAAATTTTTTATCTCATGTAAGTATATTCATTCATCAAAAGGTGAATTGTAACTGAATGAATCAGTTTCCTATATTATAGAGGCAAGCTGTTCCATTGCCTATTTTCCAGTTCTTAGTTTAGATATTGTTGAGAAAGAACCTAAACTAGTGAGCTCGACCCTTAGAGGCATGGGGATGAGTTATTATTGTCTATATCTTGTAGTTCTTTAGTCATTTTCAGGGTTGGACACTTGGGATTACTTTGAGCTTCATTGTACATTTCATCTCTGCATTTTGGAAAAGGAATAGACCAGGGTTTGCAGCACTCTTTGGGATCCATGTGGCTGTATGTTTTTATGGTGTGTTTCTCTCTGTGATTGTAAGTTTAATAATGTTTCATGTGTATCATCTTCCTTCTCATTTCTTCTCAAGTTAAACAAACAAGTAATAAAGGTGGAATCCATTAGATTTGCAGTGCTCTACCTTGAAGTTTTATTTAATTTTCTATGTTTTCAACTGTTTGAAGAGGATTCCTGAAAGCCTCTTTCCCTCTTCAACTCCTCACTGTTCTTAGCTATCCATTTCATTTAATTCGAAGCATCAAAACAATTACCTTTCTTGCCCCATTCAGCTCTCTGCGAAACTGATCATTTCTCGAACCCAAAATCTGCCCTTCCCTTTGATTCCAACAAAAACTCTTAAAACAAAATCAAACACTTTTACATAGATACCTAGCCTAAAATCAACCTTTATTTCAAGTCATCTCAAGCCTCACTGATTATTTTTTCTGAGATTGACAAGGAGAGAGCCCTCTCCTGATCTGGTAGGGCTAGCTACTAGATTAGGCATGGTTTGATGCTACCCTAGAATCTGCCTTCCTTCAGCCTGAGGTAGATCTAGGCAATAACATAGTGGCGACCATACTGGGGACAAAAAAAATGGTTTTCTTGTTAGTTTTATTCGTTTTATAAGCTATAGACAGAGCCTGAAGTTATTCCAGGTAGCCTTCGAAACGCTCTTGATTTGCATTAGCGAAAGTAGATAAACGCTGCTTCAGTCAATCTCCGGTCTAGTTTATAAACGTAACATCTGACTTGTAAATTACCCCAGTATATCAGATCATTCTAGACTTTTGGATGATGAGTTTGGAATTTGATAGGCTAAACAAGTTGGTTTTTTCCATTGGATTGTTGAGAATAATTCAACACACTGGCTTCCAGAAGACATACCAGAGAAAATCCGGATCCTGATCCACCTCCTATGTATGAAAATCCCAATATTATTTCAAGAATCCTTCGTCGAGAAAGTCTTGTGATTCCTGTGTTCAAATCTCATTCATGTCTTGCTATTTTTGAGCATCTTAAAGATCTTGAGTTTGACGAACAATTTGAGTTGTCGTTGTTTGAGACTAATTCTGAAAGTGCTATTGGTTATACTGTCCTAAATCCAAAGTTTATCAAATATCTTGAAATTGAACAGGCTAATAGATCCATTGACAGTTACATTTTGAATATTCAGAATTCCATTGTGGAAATAAACATTCCTAAATTCATAGAGTCTGCATCTGCAACTCTTGGGTCATCCGCAATTACATCTGTTTCACAAATTCCTACCGAGCCTCCATTCATTCCTACCATTCCCGTGCAACCATATATCTCTGATCAACAATCTGCAGTAGTATCACCTCCATCCACACAAAAAACACCTCGTACATCAACTGCTCCGAGTCCTCCTATATCCCCAAACCTGGTTGTAAATCCACCTAGAGAAATGGTTGCCCAATTTGCACCTCTTGTATTGCCTCAAAACTTGGATGCCATGTCCGTAGATTATCAAAGCAAAATTCCATTGTTTGATGGAACTCCTCAAAGTGTTACTGCTCAGCAACATGTGGATAGGATGGCAGATTTCTTTGACCTTCATGAGATTGATGCCGAAAATGTGAAAATGAGATTGTTTGTACAAACCTTTGGGGGTGAAGTAAGAAAGTGGTTTAGAGCTTTTCCGGCTAGAAGTATTTCTACTGTAACACCCCCAATTCATGCGCTTGAATTTTGAAGTTAGACATTTGAAATTTAATCCTAAGGGGAGTGGACCCCAAAGGATAAATATTTTGTGAATGTAATTAAATATTTAATTGAGGAAATGAATAAAATGATGTGGTGCAGATTGACCAAAATGAGATTTTGAGATCACTTTCTAAATCCATGAGGATGGAAGAGGCAAATATTTCCCCACAATCTTTCAAAAATCCTTGAAAGAAATTTATTTTTAAATTTAGATTTTTGAGGAAAAATCTGAATTTCCCCAATGATGAGGAAAGTAGTTGGGAAGAGGTAAAAAAAAGCTGGAAAAGATGAGGAAAAGCATAAAACAGCTTTAAAGAATCCCTAAAATGGGAAGCCTAGGCAAACAGGAAGAAAAGCATCCTAAGATTCTAGACGCAGAATTAGAAACATGCTTTGGGGAACAATAGCTAAAATAAGCTGCTCTTGTACAGATTAGGGGTTGATCTGTTACAGGGAGGTGATCTCAGCTCGGGGGTGAGTTCTAGGAGACAGAAGGACTCTAAGGTTGGGAGGTTGGTCAATTGCATGAGTGGTATGTCTTTAAGTTTATTTTTGTTCATTTTATATAGCATGAATTGGCTACATATAAAATTTTACTTTAGATTAGAACATAAATTCTACATTTAACAGAATTGATCAAAATGAAGTTACCCTTGAAATCCTGTATGGTTGTAGAATTTAAATCTATGAAGTAGAATCTTACAGAGTCTCTAAACCAGTGATTGGTTTAAATCTGTAGATACTTATTCTTCACAGGAAAAATTTGTGAACTAGTTTTAATCTGCTTCTATTTCTAGAATAATTTTAATATACACATACATGAGAGAGAAAATTTGAAGTTCTGCATTATATTGGAAAATAGTAGAAAAAGAATTGTAATTTACACTGTGCATGTAAGCAACATATAGTATAGCAGAGGAAAGAAACTAATCATCTATAGAGACTGATCATAGACAATTATCTTAGGAAACCATTCATCTATTATAGCATCGAATGGAAGTACACAAGAGAGTTAAGAAAATATCCAACATGCCTACTCATCACAGCCTGGCATATAGAAACATATATGTATCCTAGTCTATCCCGATAACCTGAATTAAGAGGGCAAGTAATAGATTATAAATCCCAATGTATTTTAAACATAAATATAGGGTTACAGATGCATTCATTCCTGTAGATAAATTGGATACATATGCTGTGCAAATTTATAACAACTTACTTCTTCAAATTTCTACATGGAGCTACTGTGCCATTTTGTTATAGATAATTATAGCACTCTGGTTATTTAAAATAACAACAGAAAGGCAGTTGAACTTTAGGGTCAACTCAATAAACTGATGAAAGAAATTGAACTGAGATACTGAATTCCATTAGACATTTAAATGTTACTGTCACAGAAGCTATGGTTTCCTGGAATAGGAAAATCTATTCTACAGTATATTATTCATTCAACTATCACCACATTATAAATGTAGTTAACCATGGTATGGCCTGGGAGCCCGAAATCAATAAACTACACAAAATGATGAATATGTGTATATGTCATACTTATATATATATAACAACAAAAAAAAAAAAATTTAAATGCCAACGATTAAGCATGTAGTTCCAGCCAAGTCAGAAGAGACAAGGAGAGAGTACTGCTGGAACATACTCTTAGTAATAATAACTGAAATAAAAAAAATTGGGTATTATGAAAACCCAACACGACAGAGGCATATATGGATGTATTGAACAAATCCGAGAGCATTCTTATAATGTCCCATGAACAGAGATGTATAAATATTCAGAGCTGGAATTAAATTGTAGTTGTCCAATAATTACAATTTCGTTATTATAAATTTTACTGTCAAAGACAAAATATATATCCAGGAGAGAAGAACGAATTCTTCTGGCAGAGTGCGGTTAGTACTGACCTGCAAATAGCACGAGGAACCCAATGTTAATGTCTGGTAAAGTCTCATATCTGTGTAGGAGAAAAGGAGAACACAACACAAGTCGAAATTACCTGTGACAGAAAACCAATACAAGTCAGACGCCGAACATGGAGAATAAAAACAACATTGAACCCAGAAAAATAATAACTTAGAAGGGTATCGTACCTCGTAAGGGAGAAACCCTTAAACCATCCTTAACCTGCTTCATAAAAATATACAATTCTCATGAATAGAGGTTGACAGGAAGAAGTCGAATAATAATTATAAACCTTCGGAGAATGAATAGTATCCATTTCATCCTACGCTTGGTCCAAAGAAACACTTACCAACTCGTGAAGCCGAGAATCATAGTCCCCGTATAGAGCCAAATGTATACCCTCACAAACCCGTTTCAGTTGAGGAGAGGGTTGGGCTACGACACCAGAACAACCTGTGTTCAGATTATTCACAAGAAAATGTGAAGGCTAGGGAAGAAAACCAAGCCACTCGAACCCCTGATGCGAAGCACACACACTCTTTGCAAAATGAAATTAGCCATTCATCATATATATTACAACCTAGACCAGACACATAAAACGATAATCCAAAATCGTAGCACTGGTGTGAAGAAATGAGCCAGATTCTCAAGCAGAGATGGGAAGCCTGCGAAATAATATTAGAACGAAAACTTACAAAACGCATATGGAAGGTCTTACCCATCAAGCGAACTAACGCACTATCAAGCGATGAACCAAACGAACAGGGAGGTAAAAGAACCACCGTGACAATACCAAGCTTGATTTATATCAATGCGTCTAGATCAAACAACGAAACCCTAATGATTCAAAGACATTTGAAGCGTACACCTGGCGAGATCCGAAGAGCAAAGCCACGGATCGAATAGTTAATAGGACCTGTACACTATCCGTCGCAAAAATTTAATATGACAAGTATGGAAATAAATGAGTATCGACCTGGCCACGCTGTGGATATTGCATTGGGAACACAGTAAAATGGTAGAATGAATTCATTGTTACGTGGAACCAACACCACGTGATCACAAATGAAACGTGATCACCATAAACCATACGACGAGATCAGGACCGGGTTAATGCACAGCGTGGAAGACAGATAGACGTCGAATTTCCAAATTTGATTGCACAGAAGTTTAAATTGATACTTATGTGGAGGTTAAATTTAACACGCCCAACTTCAAATAAATGTTGACAAGACAAAATTAAGAATGCAGGACGAATGCCAGACTCGCATGATTAGTGAGTCGAATTCCGCCAAGGTTATAAGGTTATCAACAAAGGGTAAGAGTGAACGATCGCATAGATGTCCACATGACCGTGGAACCATAATCACATGAGACCAATGTATAACCAAATCGAACCCACTTCTATATATGTATATGAAAATCGAATTCGAATTCAAAGGCATGCGATAGAAAACGAAGATTAAATATGGAAGTAGGGGGGGAATAGGATTATAATTATATTGATGTAATTATAATTAATATAATTATAATTATTCCAAAAACGACTACCTTGAAAATGTGGTAAGATAAAGGGTAGATATGAATGGCAATTGAAAGGAACAGTAGTGAAAAACTACAACGAAATTAATTATGTAAACCTACAACGAATTGACCGAATGCATCATTAGCATTAAACGGGAAAGGATGCAACCCAACAGAAAAAAAAAATTTGTGTCATAAAGTGGGAGGTGTGACAAATGGTATCAGAGCCGAAGTTATAAAACTGGGCTGGTGACATTGTGCTCACTGTGCTGTGTATTCACTGTATCAATTAAATTTTGTGGAAAAAAAAATAAAATTGTATTTTATTTTTTTATTTTCACTGATCTGTGTTGAGTATGTACAGTGGTGCTGAAATGGAAGAAGGTGGCGAAATTTATGTCGATATGCGTGGTGAGCCAGATCCCAATGCGGCCATGATGGCTATGTTGCGGGAATTGCAACAAGAGTTGGCTGAGATAAAAATCCAGAATGAAAGATTGTCATTAGCCAGTGAGGAGCAGGAAAATATCATCAGGGAATTAACTTCGCGGAACAGCCAGAAAGGTGAAGGTTCCGGAAAGAGGAAAACTGATGATTCTGAAGATGAGGATGCATTAAGGCATCAATACAAACAGAAAAAGGAATTACAGGGGGAATTCCGAAAAATCAAGCCTCCCTCCTATGATGGGGAGAAGGAGGAAGATGCGGAAGCTTGGTTATGAAACATGATCAAGTATTTCAAGGTTTATGAATATGAAAGTAATATGAAGGCCAGATTAGTTGTCTACCAGCTACAAGGTAAGGCTACCTTGTGGTGGGAGGAGACAAATATGGTGCATTCCATTGATGAAAAGACAGTCACCTGGGAAGATTTTCAGGTTAATTTCAAGAACTGCTACTTGAATGAACGTTACTATGATGATAAAGCCAAAGAATTCCATGAACTTAGACTAGGATAGCTCACTATTGATGAGTTTGTTACTAAGTTTACAAATCTGTTGAGATATGTACCCTACATAAGGGAAGAGAAGGAAAAAGTTCAGAGATTTCTGAATTGCTTGCCTGTTGTATACAAAGAGAAAATCGAGCTTGACAACCCAAAAACAATGGACGAAGCTGTTAGAAAGGCCAGATTATGTTACCAACAGTTCAAAGGAAAAACTGAACAAGGAAAAAGTTGGATAAATAAAAATGAGTTGAAAGGAAGGAAACAGAAACCAGCCTATTTGAAAAATTTTGGCAGAGACCATCAGCGGAAAAAGTTTAATAAACCCAAAGAAAGCCAAACTGCTCAGTCCCAAGTAGCTTCCAAACAAATAGATGGAGACAGTAAAAAGGAAGGGACAGTCAAAATGAGAGAACCCATGAAATGTTGGGGCTGTGGAGAACCCCATCTTTTGAGGGACTTTCCTCATCGAAATGTGCATATGATCATGAGAGATCGAGAAGCGACAACAGTAAATGATATAGCCAGAAATATACCAACTATCAGTGCAGCCCTAGAAAATCGACAAGCAGAACATCAAGCAACCATGGTGGAAATGGAGGGTAAGATTTCTGACCTATCTATTACTGTTCTGATTGATCCAGGTGCTTCTTTAAGTTACATTAGTCGAAATATTGTAGAAAAATGTAACTTAAAAACTGAAAAATTTCCACAGTCATGGTTGGTACAGTTGGCCACTAGAACTAAGAGAAAGGTAACCCATAAACTACCCAGAACAGTAATCAAATTAAATGAGTTTCAAATAGAAGTAAATTTGAATATTCTGCCCTTGGGGTCATATGATCTATTGATAGGAATGGACTGGCTGGAAAAGAAGAAAGCCTTGATGAACTGCTGGGATAAGACTTTGCATTGTGTAGACGAGGAAGGGAAGCCTTTTATTCTTAAAGGTAAACCAAAACCTATTTCTGTAAGACAAATTTCAGCATTACAATTAAAAAGAACAACTAGAAAAGGATACCAAGTTTATGCAGTGCATGTGGAAGAACCAGAACAGAAAACAGAAGAAGAATTACTGGATGATGTACCAGTAATAAGAGAATTTAAGGAAGTGTTTCCAAAGGAAATCCCTCATCTTCCCCCCAAAATAGAGATTGATTTCTCAATCGATCTGGTGCCGGGAGCAACCCCTGTTTCCCAAGCACCTTATCGAATGAGTCCTCCGGAACTAATGGAACTGAAAATGAAATTACAAGAACTGTTAGACAAAGGGTATATCAGACCGAGTGTATCTCCTTGGGGAGCACCGGTGCTATTCGTGAAAAAGAAAGATGGAACTTTTAGGATGTGAATTGATTATCGTCAACTGAATAATTTGACCATTAAAAATAGATACCCTTTGCCTAGAATTGATGATCTTTTTTATCAGGTGAGAGGAGCTTCAGTATTTTCGAAAATTGACTTAAGGACTGGTTATCACCAGCTTAGAATTAAAGAAGAAGACATCAGCAAAACAACTTTTCGAACCGGGTATGGTCACTACGAATTTGTAGTCCTACCTTTTGGTTTGACAAATGCCCCTGCCACATTTATGTGCCTAATGAATAGTGTGTTAAACAAGTACTTGGATAAATTTGTCCTTGTATTCATCGATGATATCCTAGTTTATTCGAAAAGTGAGGAGGAACATAAAGAACACTTGAGGATAGTATTGCAAACTCTAAAGGAAAATCAGCTATATGCCAAGTTTAGCAAATGTGAGTTTTTTAAAGATAAGATCCAGTATTTGGGACATATTATTTCTGAACAAGGCCTTGCTGTAGACCCTGAGAAGATAAAGGCTATAAAGGAATGGCCTGTACCAACTGATGTTTCAGCAGTGAGATCATTCATGGGGATTGCAGGCTACTATCGCAGATTTGTAGAAAGGTTTTCAGCCATAGCACATCCCATCACATCACTACAAAGGAAAGGTGTCAAATTTGAATGGGCTGAAAAATGCCAAAATAGTTTTGACCAATTAAAACTGAAACTTACTACTGCCCCTATACTAAAGATTGCAGATCCTGACCAAGAATTTGTGGTATGTACGGATGCCTGTAGAGAAGGATTGGGAGGAGTTCTTTTACAGGAAAATTCAGTTATTGCCTATGAATCTAGGAAACTGAAGATACATGAACAGAATTATAGTGCCTATGACTTGGAATTAGCAGTTGTTATCCATGCTTTAAAGATGTGGCGGCACTATCTCCTTGGAAAAAAAATTACATTGATGACTGATCATATTAGTCTCAAATACTTCTTTTCCCAAACTGATTTGAATGCTAGATAGGTGAGATGGTTGTCTTTTTTAAGTGAATTTGATATGGATATAAAACATATTAGAGGGAAAGAAAATAAAGTTGCTGATGCATTGAGCAGAAATGCTTGTCAGAATATCAATAGCATTGGAAGTAGTGCTCAGATTGATGTAGAAGATTTGGTGAATAAGGCAGCAACCCAAGACCCAAATTATGAAACACTTCTGGTGAAATTACAGAAGAAGGAGAAAACAGATTTCACTCAAAACCAAAAAGGACTGATCTGTTATAAAAACAGATTGTATATTCCCAATTTAGCAGCTCTTTAAAGGGAAATTTTGGATGAGTACCACAAGCAGCCATATGCAGGACATCCAGGATATCAGAAGATGTTAACAGCCTTGAAAAAGAAGTTGTTCTGGCCAGGAATGAAGAGAGATGTAGCAGAATATCTAAATAAATGCATGGAATTTCAACTAGTCAAAGTATAACATCGGCATCCTGTTGGTCTGCTAAATCCTTTACCGATTGCAGAATGGAAATGGGATACAGTTTCCATGGATTTCATAACAGGATTACCCAAAACCAAACATCAACATGACTCAGTAATGGTGGTAGTGGACACCTTAACCAAAGTGGCACACTTCATACCTGTTAAGTCTACTTTTGGAACAGCTCAAGTAGCAGATGTGTTTTTAAAAGAAATAGTAAGATTACATGGGGTCCCAAAAGTCATTGGTTCTGACCGAGATGCTAAGTTTACAGCAGCTTTTTGGAAAGGGCTATTTGGAGGGATGGGGACTAAATTGAATTTTAGTACTGCTTACCACCCTCAGACAGACGGCCAAACAGAGAGAACTAATCAGATTTTGGAGGATATGCTGAGAATGTATGTGATGGATAGGCCTTCAAAATGGGATGACTACTTGCATTTAGCTGAATTTGCCTATAATAACAGCTACCAATCCTCCATCAAAATGAGTCTGTTTGAGGCACTTTATGGAAGGAAGTGTCATACTCCTTTGAGCTGGAGTCAGCCAGAAGATAAACTAATGTTGGGACCAGATGCTTTACAAGAGATGGAAAGAATTGTTAAACAGATACAAAGAAACATCAAGACAGCCCAAGATCGCCAGAAGAACTATGCTGATAATAAAAGAGTACACCGAGAATTTAAAGTGGGGGAGCGGGTGTATTTTCGTATTAAACCCAAAAAGAGCACCCTTTATGCTGGAAGTTGTGCAAAATTGGCCCCTAGATACTGTGGTCCTTTTGAAGTATTATAAAGGGTGGGACCAGTGGCTTACAAGCTGGCCATACCACCCCATGTTAGAGTTCATGATGTATTTCATGTTTTATTGTTAAAAAGATATGTCCATGATGCTTCTCACATATTTGATTGGAATGTTGTATAGGTGGAACCAGAAGGGGAGTTTCTACCAGAACCGCTTCAAATATTGGAGAGGGAAGAAATTGAATTGAGAAGCAGAACAGTAGCAAGATTAAAAGTGCAGTGGAAGCACTTTACTACTGAAGAAGCTACCTGGGAAAGGGAAGCTGAGATGATGGAAAAATATCCATTTTTATTTTCCAAATGAACTCTAGTAGTTGAATAATAACACCGAGGACGGTGTTTATTTTCAGAGGGGGAATATGTAACACCCCCAATTCATGTTCTTGAATTTCAAAGTTAGACATTTGAACTTTAATCCTAAGGGGAGTGGACCCCAAAGGATAAATATTTTGTGAATGTAATTAAATATTTAATTGAGGGAAATGAATAAAATGATGTGGTGCAGATTGACCAAAATGAGATTTTGAGATCACTTGCTAAATCCATGAGGATGGAAGAGGCAAATATTTCCCCACAATCTTTCAAAAATCCTTGAAAGAAATTTATTTTTAAATTTAGATTTTTGAGGAAAAATCTGAATTTCCCCAATGATGAGGAAAGTAGTTGGGAAGAGGTAAAAAAAAGCTGGAAAAGCTGAGGAAAAGCATAAAACAGCTTTAAAGAATCCCTAAAATGGGAAGCCTAGGCAAACAGGAAGAAAAACATCCTGAGATTCTGGACGCAGAATTAGAAACATGCTTTGGGGAACAATAGCTTAAATAAGCTGCTCCTGTACAGATTAGGGGTTGATCTATTACAGGAAGGTGATCTCAGCTCGGGGGTGAGTTCTGGGAGACAGAAGGACTCTAAGGCTGGGAAGTTGGTCAATTGCATGAGTGGTATGTCTTTAAGTTTATTGTTGTTCATTTTATATAGCATGAATTGGCTACATATAAAATTTTAGTTTAGATTAGAACATAAATTCTACATTTAACAGAATTGATCAAAAGGAAGTTACCCTTGAAATCCTATATGGTTGTAGAATTTAAATCTATGAAGTAGAATCTTACAGAGTCTCTAAACCAGTGATTGGTTTAAATCTGTAGATACTTATTCTTCACAGGAAAAATTTGTGAACTAGTTTTAATCTGCTTCTATTTCTAGAATAATTTTAATATACACATACATGAGAGAGAAAATTTGAAGTTCTGCATTATATTGGAAAATAGTAGAAAAAGAATTGTAATTTACACTGTGCATGTAAGCAACATATAGTATAGCAGAGGAAAGAAACTAATCATCTATAGAGACTGATCATAGACAATTATCTTAGGAAACCATTCATCTATTATAGCATCGAATGGAAGTACACAAGAGAGTTAAGAAAATATCCAACATGCCTACTCATCACAGCCTGGCATATAGAAACATATATGTATCCTAGTCTATCCCGATAACCTGAATTAAGAGGGCAAGTAATAGATTATAAATCCCAATGTATTTTAAACATAAATATAGGGTTACAGATGCATTCATTCCTGTAGATAAATTGGATACATATGCTGTGCAAATTTATAACAACTTACTTCTTCAAATTTCTACATGGAGCTACTGTGCCATTTTGTTATAGATAATTATAGCACTCTGGTTATTTAAAATAACAACAGAAAGGCAGTTGAACTTTAGGGTCAACTCAATAAACTGATGAAAGAAATTGAACTGAGATACTGAATTCCATTAGACATTTAAATGTTACTGTCACAGAAGCTATGGTTTCCTGGAATAGGAAAATCTATTCTACAGTATATTATTCATTCAACTATCACCACATTATAAATGTAGTTAACCATGGTATGGCCTGGGAGCCCGAAATCAATAAACTACACAAAATGATGAATATGTGTATATGTCATACTTATATATATATAACAACAAAAAAAAAAAAATTTAAATGCCAACGATTAAGCATGTAGTTCCAGCCAAGTCAGAAGAGACAAGGAGAGAGTACTGCTGGAACATACTCTTAGTAATAATAACTGAAATAAAAAAAATTGGGTATTATGAAAACCCAACACGACAGAGGCATATATGGATGTATTGAACAAATCCGAGAGCATTCTTATAATGTCCCATGAACAGAGATGTATAAATATTCAGAGCTGGAATTAAATTGTAGTTGTCCAATAATTACAATTTCGTTATTATAAATTTTACTGTCAAAGACAAAATATATATCCAGGAGAGAAGAACGAATTCTTCTGGCAGAGTGCGGTTAGTACTGACCTGCAAATAGCACGAGGAACCCAATGTTAATGTCTGGTAAAGTCTCATATCTGTGTAGGAGAAAAGGAGAACACAACACAAGTCGAAATTACCTGTGACAGAAAACCAATACAAGTCAGACGCCGAACATGGAGAATAAAAACAACATTGAACCCAGAAAAATAATAACTTAGAAGGGTATCGTACCTCGTAAGGGAGAAACCCTTAAACCATCCTTAACCTGCTTCATAAAAATATACAATTCTCATGAATAGAGGTTGACAGGAAGAAGTCGAATAATAATTATAAACCTTCGGAGAATGAATAGTATCCATTTCATCCTACGCTTGGTCCAAAGAAACACTTACCAACTCGTGAAGCCGAGAATCATAGTCCCCGTATAGAGCCAAATGTATACCCTCACAAACCCGTTTCAGTTGAGGAGAGGGTTGGGCTACGACACCAGAACAACCTGTGTTCAGATTATTCACAAGAAAATGTGAAGGCTAGGGAAGAAAACCAAGCCACTCGAACCCCTGATGCGAAGCACACACACTCTTTGCAAAATGAAATTAGCCATTCATCATATATATTACAACCTAGACCAGACACATAAAACGATAATCCAAAATCGTAGCACTGGTGTGAAGAAATGAGCCAGATTCTCAAGCAGAGATGGGAAGCCTGCGAAATAATATTAGAACGAAAACTTACAAAACGCATATGGAAGGTCTTACCCATCAAGCGAACTAACGCACTATCAAGCGATGAACCAAACGAACAGGGAGGTAAAAGAACCACCGTGACAATACCAAGCTTGATTTATATCAATGCGTCTAGATCAAACAACGAAACCCTAATGATTCAAAGACATTTGAAGCGTACACCTGGCGAGATCCGAAGAGCAAAGCCACGGATCGAATAGTTAATAGGACCTGTACACTATCCGTCGCAAAAATTTAATATGACAAGTATGGAAATAAATGAGTATCGACCTGGCCACGCTGTGGATATTGCATTGGGAACACAGTAAAATGGTAGAATGAATTCATTGTTACGTGGAACCAACACCACGTGATCACAAATGAAACGTGATCACCATAAACCATACGACGAGATCAGGACCGGGTTAATGCACAGCGTGGAAGACAGATAGACGTCGAATTTCCAAATTTGATTGCACAGAAGTTTAAATTGATACTTATGTGGAGGTTAAATTTAACACGCCCAACTTCAAATAAATGTTGACAAGACAAAATTAAGAATGCAGGACGAATGCCAGACTCGCATGATTAGTGAGTCGAATTCCGCCAAGGTTATAAGGTTATCAACAAAGGGTAAGAGTGAACGATCGCATAGATGTCCACATGACCGTGGAACCATAATCACATGAGACCAATATATCGTCCGAACCCACTTCTATGTATGAAAATCGAATTCGAATTCAAAGGCATGCGATAGAAAACGAAGATTAAATATGGAAGTAGGGGGGGAATAGGATTATAATTATATTGATGTAATTATAATTAATATAATTATAATTATTCCAAAAACGACTACCTTGAAAATGTGGTAAGATAAAGGGTAGATATGAATGGCAATTGAAAGGAACAGTAGTGAAAAACTACAACGAAATTAATTATGTAAACCTACAATGAATTGACCGAATGCATCATTAGCATAAAACAGGAAAGGATGCAACCCAATAGAAAAAAAAAATATTGTGTCGTAAAGTGGGAGGTGTGACAGCTACACTGCCTAATATTTAGAGACAATTCTTGGATCAATGGGAAGTAAAGAAAGACCCTCTTTCAATTCTTTCCGAATATGACAATATCAAGCGAAATGTTGGTGAGTCTATCCAAGATTATTGTATTAGATTCAATACTGTTTACAATGCAATTCCTGATGATATAAAGCCACCTAGGGGGGTCAGCTTTGATTAAGTTTCCAGATGGTTTCAATCCTGACATGGCTTATCAATTGAGGGAAAGATATCCATGTACTTTAGAGGATATGCAGAAAATTGCAGTCAGTGTTGAAGCTAATTTGAATGCTAGGAGAGCTAGAATAAACGCAGAAAAGAAAGTAGCAATAAAGGAAGAGGTTTCCATGTCAGATCAAGTTCTTCGTAAGATGGAAAAGATGTTTGAGAGACTAACACTTGATAAGCCTAAACTGCAGATCAGAAATCCTAACTTCCGTGGCTAGCAGCAACCGCAATTCTGAATCAAGCAAAGAGAGCAGCGAGCACAAGAACCGGCAGTACAATAGCAAGTGAAGACATCTTTACAGCAGAAATTTTTTGGTCTGGAATCAAATGATGAAGAGAATGTAATAGGAGAAGAGAATTATTTCTTTACACCTGATGATATGCCAACTTTTATCACTGAAGATGAGGAGTATTCCGAAAGCTCAGCTTCAC
Organism: Pinus albicaulis; assembly: GCA_034641835.2. NCBI lineage: Eukaryota > Viridiplantae > Streptophyta > Pinopsida > Pinales > Pinaceae > Pinus > Pinus albicaulis. Next base: position 352,395,309 of record CM076575.1, on the reverse strand, counting down.
AAAAGGACGAATATTTCATCTTAGCAAATGAGACAGATCTTGAAGAAGAGTCTGATGAGTATCATAGGGGATATATGAATGCCTTGACCATCCAGCAACGACAATATTCAATCAGAAACAGAGAGTGCCCATTAATCCAATTCAAAAGAGGAAGGAAGTTTTAGCACCAAAGAATGATTCACCTGTTGTGCAAAAGAAGAGAAAAGAGACCGCTGATCCCACTACTAGCAAATCCCCATCAGCAAATGAAACATCCAATCAGCCAAAAGTATCAAAGGAGAAAATTGAAAAGAATGATGTTCCAGCTAAAGAGGTAGAGAAAACTTCAGTTTTTAACTTAGAAAATTAAATTGCTAAGTTAAAAGTTTCCATTCCTTTGACTGAATTGATGAAGAATAGTAGCTATAAGGGTCAGGTGTCTAATATTTTGAATTTAGATCCATTTTCTAATATGGTAAACATGGAAGATGATCAACCTGATTTGATTTTTGGTCCAGCATTGGATGGTGAGTCTCCAGATAGTGATGTGCCTCCTTTTTATATCAGCCTTAGGTTGCATGATTATGTGTTACATAATGCTATGTTTGATTCCGGAGCCTCTCATAATCTCATGCCTAGGGAAATCATGGAGAAATTGGGATTGGACATCACTAGAAAGTATCATGATCTTTATTCTTTCGATTCTAGTATAGTAAGATGCATTGGGCTTATCAAAAATTTGGTGGTCAGTTTGGATCACATTCCTACTAAAAATGTTTTCATGGATGTGGTTGTGGTAGATATTCCTCCTAGATTTGGCATGCTTCTTTCCAGATCTTGGGGAGCGAAACTTAAAGGGACATTGCAGCTTGATTTCTCCTATGCTACTATTCCTGTGTTCGGTCAGATGAGGAAATTATATTGAGAGCAAAAGATGAAGTATATGATCACTAGCAGGGAGAAACTAGTAAATCATCCAATCAATTATGTACATACTGATTTAGAATCATTTGTTTTGTATTCATATATTTTCAATGATCTAAATAGCCAATTAGTTGAAGTAGAATACATTCCGGAAATTACTGAGAATTTCAGAGAGGTCTTAAAGAAAGAGAGACAAAAACTTGAAAGTACCACTGAGCAATCAGCCTTCCGACAGAAACAAAAAGTTGATGGAAAGCAAGCAGAAATAACAGAGCAAACAGAATTTCAGCACTTGGAAGAGGATGAAGATGGTTCGTGGACAATGGATTTTGATGGTGCGGTAGGAAATGATGGTGTTGGAATTGGAATTTGGGTACGTAACCCTTTTTCCGCCCCAAAAAAAGTGTCGAGTAATGTAAGGGTCTGTTCTTATAAATTTTCTTTTGATTGTTCAAATAATGAGGTTGAATACGAAGCTTTAATTGCTGGTCTAAAAATTCTTAGAAAGTTAAATGCTAAGAGGATTGCAGTGTATGGCGACTCCGAGTTATTTATCAAGCAGGTGAAAGGTGAACACCAAGCTAAGCATCCTCGAATGCGGGCTTATCGAAATGTGGTACTAGATATCTTGAGATTGTTTTCAGATTATACTTAGACTTGTGTTCCTCGTATTCAGAATGGTATTGCAGATGCACTTGCAAAAGCAGCAAGTAATTTAAAAATTCTGATGAAATCAAGTAACAAATTTAAAATTCATGTGAAGCATCGTCCGAATGTCCCTGAAAATCAAAGGTATTGGCAAGCATTTCAAGATGATGAAGAAATTGATGAATTTCTGCAAAATGAAGGTAAATTCAATGACACTTCTATTGATGTGGAGCATGATGAGGGTGAGGCAGATGTGCAAGTAAATCAGATGGAAGTTTTGCAGCTGAAGGATAATGTCATTCCTAAAGGTATAATACCTTTAGAGGAGCTTTTCGACCAAGATGATGTAGCTCGAAAATCAACCTTGTGGCCAACCGAAAAAGGAGTTGAGGATGTGAACATTGGATCAGAAGAAAATCCAAAAATGGTGAAATTGTCCAAAGAATTTCCCCCATAGGTAAAAGCAAAGTATATCAGTTTATTATCTTCTTTGTTGATGTATTTTCTTGGGATTATTCAGATTTGAAGACATATGACACCAACATAATTCAGTACACCATTCCGATCAAGCCAAATCAAAAGCCCTTTCGGCAAAAGTTGAGAAGAATAAATCCAAAGTTGCTACCCTCAATAAAGAAGGAAGTGAATCGGTTGTACAAGGCTGGTATCATCGTTCCCATAAGATTTTCAAATTGGATTTCTAATTTGGTGCCCATGCGCAAGAAAAGATGTGAGATTCGCTTATGCATTGATTTTAGGAATCTGAATAAGGTTTCTTTGAAAGATAATTATCCATTACACAAAATGGATCATATACTTCAGCGAGTAGTTGGAGCATCTCGTATGTCGCTAGTTGATGGTTATTTCAGTTATAACCAAATTCTGGTCCATGAGGACGATAGAGACAATATAGCGTTCACCACTCCGTGGGAAACTTTCCATTATGCTAAAATGCCTTTCGGTTTGAAGAATGCTAGTGTGACCTGTCAGCGAGCAATGGATATGGAATTTGCAAATGGGAAGGATGTTTTTCTAGTTGTGTATCTTGATGACTTGACAGTCTTTTCTAATTCAGATGAAGAGCACCTTTACCAGTTGAAGATTGTTTTCCAACGGTGTAGAAAATATGGTGTGTCTCTCAATCGGAAGAAGAGTTTGTTTGCCATGGATGAGGGCAAGCTTCTTGGTAATATTATCTCAAAGGATGACATTCACATTGATCCAGCTCGAGTAGAAGCTATTCATCAAATTGATATTCCCTGAAACAAAAAGGAGATCCAATCATTCAATGGTAAGATGAATTTATTATGCCTCTTTGTGCCCAATCTTGCAGAACATTTAAGGGAAATCACAAACATGCTCAAGAACGTAGTGTAGTGAAGTGGAATGAGGAGGCAGTAAATTCTTTCAATTTAGTGAAATTGGCTCTTTCTTCAGCTCCGGTTTTGATCAGCTTGGACTATACTCAGGATTTTATTTTGTTTTCATTTGCCTCGGATCATACTATGGCAGCGGTATTGATGCAGAAAATAAATCAGCATGAAAAACCAATTTCTCTTTTCAGCAAAACCATAAGAGATGCATCCTTAAAGTATAACATTATTGAAAAGCAAGCTCTTGCCTTAGTGAAAGCATTGAAAGATTTTCAAGTTTATATTCTAAATTCTCACATTCTTGCTTATGTTCCTAATGCTGCTATTAAAGATGTCTTAGGACAAATAGATCCAGAAGGGAGACGAGGAAAATGGATTGCTGCCTTGTTGGAGTATGATGTGGAGATAAAGCCTACAAAGCTTATCAAAGGTCAAGGGCTGGCTAAGCTAATGGCTGAGTCAAATTTTCATGCCTTGGACATTAAACTCATTGCTGCTATGTCTGAAGAAAATGAAGAAAGTTCGCTAATTCAGGTATCAGAAATCTTTGTTCTTTCTCCTTGGTATTCGGATATTGTATATGTGCTCCAAAACTTGTCACCACCGCCAGGCATGGCTAAAAACAAAAGTAGGACTCTAAAATTGAAGGCTGCCAAGTTTTGTATCATGAATAATGCACTCTATTGGAAATATTCCGGTGGTGTTTTGCTAAATTGTTTGGTTGAAGAAGAAGCAAAGCAGGTTATGGAGGATTTTCATAAGGGAGATTGCGGAGGTCACCTTTTCTAGAAAAAAACGGCCAACAAAATTTTGAGAGCAGGATATTATTGGCCAACTCTCTTTTTTGATGTGTACAAAACTGTTAAAAGCTATCATGAATGTCAGATTTTTGAAGGCAGAAGAAAATTACAGCCTTCTCCGCTTAAGCCCATTGAAGTAAGTGCACCTTTTCAGCAGTGGGGTTTGGATTTCATTGGTGAAATCAATCCTGCTTCTTCATCTCAGCAAAAGTGGATCCTTACAGCAATGAATTATTTCACCAAATGGATTGAGGAGATTCCCACAAGGCAAGCCACAGACTCGGTAATAATTTCATTTCTTGAGAACAATATTTTGTCTCATTTTGGTTGTCCAAATAAGTTAATTACTAATAATGCAGCAGCTTTCAAATCAAAAATAATGGTTGAGTTTTCTGATAAGTATCAAATCACTTTGGGGCACTCAACGACTTATCATCCACAAGGCAATGGATTGGCCGAGTCCTCGAATAAATCTTTGGTCAACGTTATCAGAAAGCTACTGGAAATAAACAAGAAAAGTTGGTATAAGAAATTGGTTAATGCACTTTCGGCAGAAAGAGTGAGTCAAAAGAAATCTATTGGCATGTCTCCTTTTGAGCTCATGTATGGTGTTGACACAGTATTTCCTACCTCTCTCGCAGTTCCAGTGGTTAAAATTCTGCAAGAAGATGGCAGCGAATATGATCATATGCAACAGAGAATAAATCAAATGATCCATTTACAACAAACTAGAGAGGAGGTTTTTCAAAACACTTTCAAGCTGCAAGAGAGAACCAAGAAAATATATGATAGAAAGGAAAAAGTGGACAAGTTTCAATTAGAAGAAGTGGTGTTGAAATGGGATGCAAGAAACGAAGATAAAGGTAAGCATGGTAAGTTTAAGAATCTCTGGAAAGGACCCTTCAGAATTGATGCATATCGGGGCCAAAATGCTTTCCTTTTGAAAGAAATGAATGGAGAAGATTGTCCATGAGGGCCGGTCAATGGTCGGCTGCTCAAGCGGTATCATTTTTGAAACGTTTTCTACTATTATACATTATCATTGTACATACCAGTTTGTTTAAGTTTCATTTCAAGTGTGTTCTGTCATCATTCCTTCAGTTTGGGGCCCGAAGTGAAGGCTATAAAACTGAAGGTTGATTTTAGCTTCGGTTTGGTTTATTGAGTCAGGTCTTTCCATCATTTTGGTTTCAAAATTGAGTCGGTTTGAGTAAATTTTCAGTCATGAAAAAGAGTCAAGAGTCTTGTTTTGGTTTGTCGAAGTTATTGATTCCATAGCCCAATGGACGAAGGCACTGCCTAATTTCCCAGAAATTTGTAGTTCTTGGCACCTCCAAGGATCTACCATCCCCATTGGAGCCAATGTTCGAGTCGGTATCTTCATCCCTCCGTCAGAGATCAAATTTCTCTTGTTGCATTTCATTTTAGGTGTCTCACTTAGTTCAGTCAGCTGCATTCCATTAAGAGCATGGATCATCTGACGGTAGGGGCTTGTCACTCATGTCCCTCAAGTCCTATACCTGCTGGCCTATTTCTGTTCATTAAAATCATTTATAGTCATTTTTGGTTTCATAGTTGGCAAAGAGTCATTTTAGGGTTTTTATTCTCATCAGGTCTAGGGTTTAGTTAATCCAGTCTTCAGAATGCCTAATAATGGTCAGAAGACCATGAGGAAGCTTGAAATAAGGTTTCAGTGAAAAAAATTTCATCATCATAATGCCTAATAATGATTTTTCTTCAAAACTCTGTTTCAAAGAAAAATAGTCTATTTCATAAATGCGTAGTAAATGCAATGTAATTTTCAAGTTTTTCAGTTGTAATAATACTCCATTCACAACCCTGGTAACCTTTTCCAAATCTCCATGCCATCCATTCCCTACAAGACAGATAGAAAGCTCATCATTCAGTCTAAAAGGACAAAGGAAACAAAACAGAGTTTTTAAAGTGAGATGTCAAAGTTTGCAACATTATAAAGTGGGTTTTTCAAATGAAAAATTTAAATACTTGGCATATAAGATATTTTCAAGTTTGAAACTTCATTTGTGTGCCAAGAGACAGCAGTGAGCCAAGGAGAACCCGTGAGGAGTGAAGGAAGAAGTTTGAAGGGCAGACTGTGTTGAAATTGCAGAGCACGACGCGTTGGGCAGGTGTTGCGACGCATCGGGTGAGCACGACGCATTGGTTCAGCTGCCTATGCGTGATTTTTTTCCTGCACAACGCATTGGAAAGGCGTGGCGCACTGGGTTGGTTGCGCGATGCATTGGGCCGAAACACAAGTTTTTTGTGATTCCTTTCAATCAGCAAATTTGGTTGGTCTCTCCTTGTTCGAGTCAGTCAAAGTCACTTATCCATTACCCATAACAAGTGTTTGGTGTTGATATGAGAATTTAAATGCAAAAAATCAAACCCTATTTTCTTGTTTAAGAATGCTCCTAGGGTTTTAAAATTGGTTTTGGTGTCAAACATTTTCATTTCCCTTACCTTGTTAGTACCTCCTCATTTCTTTTTATCTCATTATAGCATCCCATTCCCCTATCTCTTTACATCCCTAAAGTCAATCATCCCTATCCCATTCCCATTGTCCCCATGCCACTTGTAAATTTCCCTCAAATCCCAAGTTATCCCAAAAAACTAAGTGGTTGTCCCTAAACATTTAACACACATATTTCAAGTGGAAAATTCCTAATTTCACTTGACAAAATTCCATTATTCCCACTACCCTATTCCTCCATATTCCCTCCCATATTACCACATATTTGGCAATCAAATCAAAACACCAAAATTCTCATTTTAATCCAAGACAACATAGAATTTGCATAGACCTTGGACATCATGGAGACAGATACCGATACATCCTATGACCGAGACAATGATTCCACCACTGAACTGCATGCACCTAGAAGGCCTCATAAGAGTGGTAGACATGTGAGAGAGGAGCCAACTTCATTGGCTGAGTTATAGGCCTGTCCACTTGCCATGGCATGTTTCCAACAACAGTCTTGTTATCAATTTTGTGAAATGATTGCTACGGTCCATTATCATCAGGAGTTGGCTCGTTTGTTTGTGTTACATTTACATGATGGTCAAGTCACCCTTGCCGGTGTGACTTTCACTTTAACACCGGAAACTATCTCTCAAGCAACCGGAATACCCAATGTTGGAGAAGAATGGAACAAAAGACAACAGGTTGACAGGGTACATTATGAACCATATATCAAGCCTAGATTTGTGAAACAACTTAGCAGAGTTTTCCCCTTCCGGTTCCTAAAGGATTCCTATGCTCTTCTGATGAAACTTATTATTAGATATTTCAGTTGTGAGGGCCGCTTTTCACGACTCTATGCCTATCATATCAGGTTATTGATGCATTTTACCAGGGTGAGGATGATGAACCTCCCTTATTTCATGTGCTGAAATATTGAGAGAATGACCACTCTCATGCAAAGGAAAACTCCTAAGCATTAGTACAACAGTATCTATCACTATGCACTCATTAAGATTGTGGTTGTGCATCAGCTCGGCTTGCAGGGTATTTCATGGGAGGATTTCATTTCTAATGATTTCTTGACAGCTCCTCAGGTTTCTTTGGAGGTTTTTCATGAGGCAGGTGAACCTTCATATTAGCATGAGGGTCAGGGGACAGAGACTACTAGGGTGCCAATGTATGTCACTTATCAGAGAGGCACTAGAGGATTATTTGCGGCTGCTTTGCGAGTATTATCTCCACCTAGGGTGGAAGGGGTCTCGCTTCCATCATCAGCAGCACAAGTACAGGTACAGGATAGAGGTAAAATTCCCATGAAAGATGAGGGGCCTTCAGGAGGCCAAGATACAGGTTTCATACTCATTGATGAGGATTTGAGCTCTCCAAGCTCAAAGTTGAGAGAGACTATTCAGGAGCAGAAGGCAGAGATAGACACTTTTTCCGTCAAGTTGCAAAGAGCTCAATGGATTTTCAACTACCTTGAGCAGTGAAACAAATATTTGGAAGATTAGAAAAATATCATGGAGTTGCAAAATATCCGTGAGAACTGGCAAGCTGCCAAAAGAAGCCAAACCGAGATGACATCCATTGAGCGAGAGATTGAGGCTGATTGAGAGAATTGGCTTGAGAGGGTCAATATTCATTTGGAGAAGCTGTTGGAGATGGCCAATAAGGAAAATAACATGTTGAGGCACATGAAGAATCGTTATTGTGTGAGGAATCATGTTTGCAAGGCACGAATCAAGATCCTGAAGGAAAAATTAAAGAGGGCATTAAAGCGTCGCAAAAGGCATGATAGACTCCAAATTTTGGCCGAAGCTTCCTTGGCCCAGCAGAGTGCATGATGGTGGACATTCAGCCCAAATTTCAAGAAATTTGGAACACATTTTGTCAATTTTGAATTTTTTGGCCTTAAAACAGATTTTCCTGCCCGACGTGTCACGACACTTGGCGCGCGCTTATGATTGGAAGCTCCTCTTGGGTAAAACTTGATATTTATGGATTTTTAATCAAAATTTATGCATGCCTACCCATTAGCCAGATATTTTGACAAGTTTTGGGTTCCCGGAATGGTCAAAAACACCCTAAAAATGACCTTTTATGGAATATTTTATTATATTTGTTGGAGGGGAAAGGAATTTGACTTGGGTCAAATCCCTTTATTTGTAAATAATAAATAAATAAATGATTTATTTATCATTTTAAGGAATTGGTTGAATGATAATTAAATAAATAATGATTTACTCAATTATTTATAAATGATTTAGTCAAATTTAACAAGGAATATCATTTAAATAAGGTTTAAATAATTATTCCTAGAAAATAATAAGATAAATAAGGATTTATCTAATTAATTTCTTTGTTTTGGGTTGAATATGATCAGGAATAATAATTAAATTATATGCCGAAAAATCCGACGTTCGGAGGAACCTGACATCCTTAGATGGGGATACTCGACCAGAGGTATGTTCACCACGAAAGAGGCATTCTCCCTAATGCATCCCATCCCGCTTCCGAGAGATAAACTTTGGCAATTTGTTTGGGCTCATGGGACTTGGCCTAAAGTCTCTACTTTTCTCTGGCTTCTAAGTCACAAAAGAGTACTCACCTGGGACAACCTGCTCAAGCGAGGATTCTGTGGCCCCTCACAATGTCCAAAAGGCAAGAAAAATATCAAAACGATCCAACACCTCATGTTGAACTCTAATATAGCTAGCAAGCTCTGGGAAAATATCTGCTTCAGGAGTCAAAGAATTAAACCACAAGGGGACCTAACCAACATTATGCGCCTCTGGTCCAAACGTCCGTATAGTAGCCCCATCCTTAACACTCTTTGGAAAATCATTCCAGGCCTCCTTTCCTGGTCCCTATGGAAAGAGAGAAACAGGAGAATATTAAAAAAAAAATCCACTCCCTTGGACACAATCTGGAACAACTTCAGCAACAATCTACAAGAGTCTCTAGCTCTGCATTCTTGGAAGGAGGAGGATCTTCCTAAACAGCCGAAGGAAGCTGTCATATGGAAAAACTGGCAGCTGAAAGTACCAATCACTCCAAACACCAAAAGAAAGAACTCTCCTGAATCCCTACCTTGGTCTCCTCCTCCTCTAGGAATCTTCAAATTGAACTTTGATGGCACCTCAAAAGGCAATCCAGGTCCTGCTGGATTTGGTGGCATATTCATAAACTCCCAAGGAGATGCCCTTGCTATCTACTATGGCTCCATAGGATGGGATACCAAGAACTCCGCAGAATTGGAGGGACTCTGGCAAGGGTTGAATTTAGCTCATCTCTACAACCTCTCTCCCATCATTGTGGAAGGGGATTCCCAGATTCTCATTAGCATTGCCAATCAGCTGCTTCAAGGCTCCAGATCTGCAAAGGTGGCCACTAGTTGGAGAATGGCTTCCCGAATTGAAAAAATCAGCAACTGGCTGGACAACAACCAGGCTATCTCCTTTGCCCACACAAAAAGAGATGGCAACAAGGTAGCGGGCCTCCTAGCTAATTTAGGAGTTTACATCATGGATACACTCAATTATGGCACTCTTCAGATCATCCATGATAGAGATCTTTCACAGAACTGCATCAAGCTGGTGCAAACTGATCGACCGTTTCCGGATGCGGATGCTTAACTAGTTTGATGGGACATTTGTCCCTGGCCACCTCCCAAAGCGCTTCGCATGGGGTGGCCACATGGCCCCCCATGGTGCCATTAATATAGTCATCAATTCGCATCGGCTCAAAAAATTTACTCCTCAGCGTCAGCTCTTTCTTTTCCTTGGTCCGAACAGTGGACACAATATGATTGCAATCTCGGGCTCTCCAGAACATTCATGCTCTATCAGTAGATCTTTGAAGCCCATTCGCAGTGTTTGCCCTGAGGATTGTGCAACGCCTAGTGCCCGCACAATCACTGGCCGACGTTGCTCGCTGCGCATTTGCGTGGAAACTATCCCTGGATATCACTATTCGCATAGCAATTTATGTCTTTCCAATTCCAATTTGGAGGCCCCTCCTGGCGCTCATGGTGGTTTAGCCCCTGTTCAAGTTTCTCCCTCCTATTCATTGCCTGTTCACACTGCTGCGACTATCATGCCTAGGCTTAGGCAACGTATGACATGCCGACGAGGAGCTACTCGCAACATGGCTGCGAGTGAACGTCCTTCTACCAGTTTTGGTGAAGATCCCTTCACTGAGCAAACTGACGGGCGGCATTCTCAGGACCACAATGTCCCTCCTGGCCATGCCCACGGAAATCATCCCTCTACTGCTACTCTGGCCGTGCCACCGAGCCATGCTTTCTCTGACCCCCATCACTCCGAAAGCCACATTCTGAGGCAAACCTCGCAGAGAGCCGAGCTTCGCTTGGACAGTGCCTTCAATCGCCCCACCATCACTTCATACATAACTATAACCCTGCGTGAAGAGGCCACCATTCATTCTCCTCCGGTGTATGAACCTACGCCCTCTCCTCTTGAGCCCATACCCAACCCTGTTGTTATTCCCACTGCTGGCCCAGGCGAACCCCTTGCTACTACCTCTCCCTCTCTGGATCATCTTTACATGCAGGTGGATGCAAATCTTTTAGACAGAGATGGAGCTCAAAGCGCTGATGCAGATCCTGAGGAACAATACGTGTGTCGCATTGAGGAGGAGCCGCCTGCTCCAACCCACACGCATTGACCCTGCTATGTCTAGGCTCAGTATGGTTTCTACACTTGACTTTTTTGCAAGCAACACTGATTTTTTTGTTGTATACAGCAGCAGAAGCTGCATGCTAGTACTATCTTTTTGTAGTTTTCATATGCTGAATGTAATAGACTCTCCACCGGTTTCCCTTTCCAAGGGCGGTGTTACTGCTTTTATAAGAATTGGTTTCCCACTCTGGGCAGTTCGTCAATTGTATAGAACATGGACATCAAGCCCGGTTTCAGGCTACCATAGCTGAACCGGAGCAGTTTTGTAACTTTTATATAATAGAATTAACACAATTTAGCAAAAAAAAAAAAAAAAAAAAAAAATATATTCCATGAGGAAAACCAAATAAATATTGATTTGTTTAATATTTTCCCTTGGGGTTTCCTGTTTAGACCATAAACAACCTAATAAATGTGTTTTATTAAGTTATTTTACATAGTGAAAACAATTTTACTTAGGGGAAAATTGGTCTTACATGGTGTACTTGATTTCATCTAATGATAATAGGTTATATGACCAAAAATTGGTGTAACATTAGGCTAGATCCACCGACTTGCTATACACAAGCTAGCAGCCTTGGACCCTTAGGTTGCGGGCACAGTGTGTTATTCCCATGGCTAAGGCTTCAAACACAAATTTCCCCACAACTTCGGGCACAAAATGCTATGGTAGCAGCTTGGGGACCCTTGACCATAGGCTCAAAGTGTTATGGTAGCAGCTAAGGCCTCATAAATGAAATTACTATGCATTAAATTTTCTGCTCAGTGACAACAGAGTTTGACAATATGCTATAGGCTATGACAATATATTACAATTATCATAATCATAGGTTTTGATGTTTCGATTTGTTTCATGGATATTCTTATTGTTGTAAAGAGATCAATCATTGCACTCTCTTTCGTTGACTCATTTGATGACAATCTAATATAAGAATAATTTCTGAGGGTTTTCCCCATAGTGGGATTTTTCGAGTCTCCGACCAATCCTCGTGTCCCTATGTGTGCATGCTTTTCTTCCTATGTTCCTTCAATTTCTGCTCCATTGATGATGATATTATTATTATTTCTACATATTTGCATATGCTGATGAGTAATAATTATGTAAATCTGAATAATTTTATGACTCTATTGGGTGAACTTAATGTGTAAATGAAAAAATGCAACTATCAAAGAAAAGATTAATATAGCCCTATGAAAAATTAACAACCAAGGGATTTCTCACTCGGTGAAGGGAAACAATACGTTCAACCCCTTTATCCTAAAAAGTTGGATGGGTCGCATTAAAATCTTGTTAGGACACTTTGAGAGTGTGAATTTTGATCACTTATATATAGAAATGAATTGGACAGCTGATATGCTCTATAAAATAGGAATCAAGAGGCAGATAGGTAAGTTTTTTTTTGCATCCTTTAGCATGGGGTTTTTTTCAATGCAGGTTTTATCAATTATACTTGATGGAATGGGTGGAAAAATTGGAAAATGATCATAGGATGCATGCAAAGACTGAAGAATTTGTTGGAACAGATGCACTTAGCCAATTTTTTTAAGTGAATCCCATAGACAGTTTTGGAAAATGCTCATACATGAAACAATTGACCTCCTACAAGGTTTTAAGGTTTTCTGCAATATAGATGTATCTTTTAAGTGGATCCCATAGACAGTTTTGGAAAATGCTCATACATGAAATAATTGGCCTCCTACAAGATTTTAAGGTTTTCTGCAATATAGATGTATCAGGACTATTTATATAGGAACTTTGAAAGATGAATATTTATATAGGAACTTTGAAAGATGAAGAGTTTTGAGAAAACAGAGGATGTAATAGTTTTTTTTAGCAATATTTTATGCTCTGTTTTTTTCGAGAAATTTCTCTGGAAAATGAAGGAATAGTTAGAACCGAAGGATAAAAAAACTCTGACGTATGTACTGCCTTATATTTTAATATATGAGTGTCCTTCTTTTCTACTGAAAAAAAAAACTCGAAGGGGACCTTACAAAGTATATGAGGGTGCTGGTCGAGCTCTGGTGTCAGGCTTAATCCTCACAGAACCATCATAGTTTATACATAGTCTAAGACTCTATAAGCACAATGAATAATTCATATCTGTGTGATCCCTCTGTTATTAGCTCCCAACATCGTTAATAATATGGCTCATATGTCTCTTCATTGGTGATAAATATCTCAGAATCTCAAATCTCGATATTTTTGAATGCATGTCATTTGTGCCTCCCTTTAGTTTCTTCTTAGATGGGAAATAACCTCTCAGCGTCTCTTCCAGGATGCGAAATTACCATCGAGGTTCTATTATGTGATGGAAAAATGGATACCCTAAATGCGATACTTAAATATATGTCCCAACACCTTGAATCGTCGAACTCCATGATGGTGAATATTTTTTTTTGTCTCTTAACTAATGCTCCTCCGTAATTTGTCGACTAATTTCTCGGTATCTATGTTTGGGCGCATAATATCTCTAATATCTCAAAGTTTCCTCTCAGAATGTTTTCTTTGAAGAATATTTATCCCCGATGCGATTTTCGCCCAAGATTGAGCTTTCTCGGAGATAGGTTTTCTCTCAGATCTCAGAAGTTATCGTAGCGTCACTCCACTCAAAACTCTGTGATCGTTTTCTCTAAGAGGGTTTATTCCAAGAAGGGATTTCTTTCGAAGTGGGTTATTATGGGTTAGTCTGAAGGGGTTAGTAGCTAATACGGCATTGATAGACGGGGATTGATGGGTGGGGATGTGTAGGCTGACTCACACATCTACGTGGGGACCATGTAGGTGCCTTGTGGCAGATTGACGAGATGGTGCTACTAAGTTGCCAAACTTCAAATGCTCACATTTTTTATCAAAAGGCCAGATTGGGAAAACATTTATATCACCAAAATCTTCTAAATGAGACACACAAAATGATATCAACCATTTGGCATTTTGCGGAAGTTGAAAAAGATAGATGTTTTTACACCCCATTTCCATAATGTTATGTTGAATCTCTTGTTATTATAATACCCACATCTTTCTATCAGATGCTATGGTCTAGGGTTAGGAGGGGGTTTGTTATAGGTAAGGCTTACACTATGGATACTAGCGGTTTCACTTCATGCCCTCAACTCTAGGCTGAGAATGGAATTCCAATATTAACACCAAAAAGTGAGGATTCTCTCTCACTCGACAAAAGCATCCTTAGTGGCCATTCTTGTAGGAAAACCACCTTAGAGGTGGTGATTTTGGGAAGAAACCACACCTCTTCATACCTTCACTCAACCAATTTTCATGCCTTAATTATCTATTATCTAAGTTGTTTGGAAACCCATACTGAAAAATAATATAGGTCTTGTTGAAAGCATAGTCAATATTCTAGGCTAGAGTATTTTTTTTTTATAGGAGGAAAACGCTTGAATTAGATTAGCATAAGAACTTATTTAGGAAACCACATTTCACCATTGAACACATATTTCATTAAAATTGCAAAAATTCTATGACAAGGACATCAACAAACATATTTCATAAAAAATTGAATTATTTAATGGATCTAGAATTTGGAACTTTAGCTAGATTAAGCTTAAAAATTGGTTAGTTCAATACTTTGAATGTATTTATTTACTATTTTTTCCGATAAAATTATCATGAAAATTTATATAAAACAAATTTATATGAAATTGAAAAAAAAATTATTTATGCCTTAATCTTATACTCACATTATTTCTTCAATATTATTTATGGGTCCTAGTAGAAGGTTGATTAATATTATTTGATGACAAGAATATTTTGTATATTAGTATTAATAACCAATTTAATTAAAATTTGCTATAGTAAATACCACACTACTTATGTGTAGTAACTATTCTAGTAGAAGGATGACAAAATTTTAAAGTGTTTATAAAATTTATTTAATGATGGTATTATACTATTATGTATGTTACGATAACCATTTTAATTTTATATACTATTAGTAATTTTATTTTCATTAAGTATCACAAATTATTCTATAATTTAGGAGGTTGATAAAAATTTATAATCAACAAGAAAAAATATAACACATACTCATTATATTTACATTTATTCTTTTAACAATCAAAACCAACACAAGGATTTCATCAACATTACTTATTTTTTAAACTAGAATAGATCCATCTTATATCTAGATTTTCTAAGTGCCGTGAAGGATTAATTCGAGAACTATTCTTTAAGCCTTTAAATATGATTCATCATAAAAAAAACCACCGACAACTAGCACGCATTATAAAATTCCATGAGATTGTAAACCACCATTGGTAAACCCATCAAGCGACTAGCTCAAAAATATCTTAACTACTCTCTTGAAATATTAATGGGAAACTACTCATGTCCTAGTAAATATCGACATTTATAAGTGTTAATGTTTACATGCGGTCATTCCCTACTAGGTTGTATAAGGCCTCCTCACAGAATCACCATATTAACTTATGATATGAAAAGATAAAAATATTTTTAGAAATGGAAAACTAATTAGTGACCAAGGATAGGTCAAACATGGGACTGTTAGGCACAACAATATCATTATTAGTATTGGTGTGAAAGAAAATCAAAGTAGGAATCGTTTAAATTATATTAGTAGGTATATCATGAAGAAAAGTTATTATAGTTATGGACAATAGAATAGATTCCTTGATGTCTAATTTTTTTTCCTAATTAATGTCACCTCCAAGTTTCCCACAACTTAGGGGGTGTTTTCGATGAGTAATGTAAGATTCTGAAGGGAGTCCCTCCCTTGAAATTTTTTTATTGAAAAGCCTAAATACATCCATTTATGACTTTTCTCATGAATGACCTTGGAAACCACACACTCATTATGACTTAAGTATTCCATGTTTTATTGAGAAAACCATTTTTTTTACATGGATTTTTATTTGAAAAACAATAGATTCAGATTTATACAATAATATTAAACCACATGCTACGAAAATATAATTCAATATATGACTTCTAGCCTATTGATTTATTGAGATTATTGCAGATACTAGTTATTGATTTAAGAATAAATAGTTAGAAAAAATTACAAACTAAAAATCACAATGGAAAATTTAAAATGTATTATCAATTAATTCTAAATTATTTATTCCATGAAGTTGCTATATTTACTTACTTTAAGAGCCTTCTTTCAATAATACATTACATTTTTGAACAAGTATTATGGAAGTTCGTAGCTAAATAGAATTCAGTAAATAGCTTCATACTTTGTTGGCTTCTATGAGAATATATCAATTGAAAATAATGCGATTATATCATTTTATGACTTATCTCTTGAATGATATTGAATAATACATTTAGCACTCACTATTAATTAATTATCCATGTTATATTAGGAACACAATTTTCATGTACATGTAGTTTTATTTCAAAAACGACATTGTCATATTTATGCACTCATATCAAACAACGTAATATGCATATGAAAATGAATAAATGGCTTCATTACTTATTGAATTATATCAGATGATTACATATATAAGTAAATAATTTAGTAATACATATTTATAACAAGTTATGCAATTTTATAAAAAAATATATCTTTAGTTACATTAAGAGGTTAAATAATTTTAAAAGTGAAATACATTTATAAACTTGTATCAATGTATATAACTAAATATAATTCAATAAATAGGCTAATGTGTTGTTGGCTTCTATCGTAATCAACATTTGAGAGATCACCTAGTGAGAGCCCCAATTAGGCACTTAACCATACGGGATAGTGATTCCAACTCATTAAATAGGTGTTTTTATTCTTTTTCTAAAGCTAGCCTACACTAAATGTTAATATAATATAATAAATCCAAAGAAAATCTAAAATAACCTTTGATATCACTTGTTTTGAGAAACCGATAGAACAAAAGGAATTACCTACTTGCAATTACTAGAAGAAGGTAATATTTTGAGTTAGTTGAAATAAGGCCTCAACCAAGGAATGAGAATATTCTCCTCCTACAAAAGGAAAATTTTGAAAATGTGTTTACTGAACTAAATGAAAAATGCAATCTAGTATATATTGAAATAGCAAAAAAAGTAAATCCTATTCTATCTCGATTAGGAAAATACGTAGAACTAGTCCTAATAATGAGAAAAATAATGAAAGGTGAAAGAATTGTAATTGAAGTTAAGGTTTAGATGTGTTAACAAATTATCGAAATAGTTTATATAACTTTTAAAAGTTGGAACATATATGCAATGAGATGATCTTAATAATTAATTATTAAAACGTCACATTCATATACTTAGATTCAATTGTTAAGGAATAAATTCAATAATGGATATATTAGCACAACTACATTTACATTAATAGAAATGTGGGTGATAAACACCGTTAAGCGTATATAAACAATAATTATATTAAATAATAATAGAAATATTTACAAAATAATTCATAATAATAATAATAATAATAATAATAATAAAATAAAACCCGGATGCAAGTGAACGCTAAGTTTTATATGGTGGCTGGCCTCGAGAGCGACACCTAGATAGGCCACCTGCACACTCCTGAGCGTGGTACCACAGCCTTAAAGGCCCTCGGGGTGAGCCACGCCGAATTCATCGCTCACTCGCTTCGTCTGTAATCTACAACCTGCCTGACACTGTCTTCAATGGAGACGCATCCCATTTCCAGCGATGCTAATTATGCTCAGCATTCCCTAGTTTTTTCCTTCAACCAGTCTCGGCTACTGAGATCCATCTCTCTGCTCCATCTTTTTCTTCGGCTCGCCTTCTAGTATACAAGAGCCCCTCCTTTGGCTCAGCGAGCCGTTCGTCCTCCTTCTCTTCACTCTCCGTCTTCGCCTGAAGCCTTCCCGCAGCTTTCACTTCCACGCGAGTCTGGTCATTGTGTCCATCTGAAGCGCTCTTCTCTCTGTCCTTCGCATTTTCCCTCTGGTCAGCCCTCTTTGTCTTCTCACTCATCCTCCCTGTCTTCTCACTCAACCTATTTGTCTCTTAGTTAGACCTCTCGACATTCCTTCTCGGCCTTTAGCCCCAGCACGACGCGTCGGCATCGCATGTGTAGAAGAGCTGGTGGTGGCAGGAGTGCCGACTCTCAACTGCTCCTATCCGTCCATGATACCTGCAACTTCCAACCTCTGGCAAGAAATGAAGCTCAATTCCACTCCAATAGTGTCATGGACAGACCGAGAATTACTTCTACCATTTTTGTTGTGTTTCAGGAGGAACAACGTGGAGATTTCACTTCAGATTCTAGAAAGCGTAGGAGGAAGTCCACCATTTCTGTTAAGCCTCCGTAGGACACTAGAAAAATTGTAGCCCTCCCAGTCAAATCAAGCTCGCAACCCTCCAGTAGCAAGGGTACTCGCAGCGGAAGCTCTGCGTGCTTGGATAAGAAATTGAAGGACAACAACTCTTCTTCCTCTTCTGAGAACTCTGCTCAGCATTGCGAGGGAGGTGAAGATGATTTGGAGGATGAATACGTTTGTCTAATTGTGGAAGAGACACCTCCTCCACACATCGAAAGCTAGCCTGATGACAGGTCTTCTTCCTCTTTTTTGGACTTTTGTCATGATTTGCTACATGTCAGGACACGTTGACTGTAAACATTGTGGCAACATTTATTTTTTCTGTAGACACTTTTTTCTGGTATACTTTATGATTGTTGGTTTCTCGGTTATGGGCAACATCTTTTGGGCCGGTTTCCCATTTATGGGCAGCGTCTCTTATGTTTTTTTTTACTAAGACTCCCTCCAGAGTTGGTTAGTTCTGCAACCCCGGAGGCGAATCTCGCTTTGTATAATATGCTTTATATCAATAGATTAAACCAACTTAGAAAAAGAAAAAATTAATTAAATAATTGTAAATAATAGTTAAATAATAATAATAGTAAATTAAATAATAATAATAATAATAATAATAACTACTGTAACAATTAAATAATCCTAATTCAATCACAAATTATAATTATAATTAAATGATAGTAGTAATTAAATAATAATAAATAATAATTAAAAAATAAATATATTAATATTATTAAAATATATAGATTATAAAAATAATAATATTAATATAAAGTAATTATTTTATAATAAAATAAAAATGTTTTTTTTGTAACAATTAAAAATAATACTAGAAATTAACTAATAATAAATAATAATTAAAAAATAAGTATATTAATATTATTAAAATATATAGATTATAAAAATAAAAATATTAATATAAAATAATTATTTTATAATAAAATAAAAATGTTTCTTTGGTAATAATTAAATAATAAAAAGTAAATTACAATTATTTGAATATTATTTTAAAAATTGATAATTATATTAAAAATAACAAAGAAAACATTATTAAAATTAAATAATAATAAGTAAAAATTAAATAGTAGCTATTTTAATATTATTAAAATATATAAATCATAAAAATAACAAAATTAATATCAAATAAATATTCTATCAGAAAATAAAAATGTTTTCCTTATAATATGTAAGTAATAATAAATAAAAATTAAATTATTATTATTCATATATTATTAAAAAAATGATAATTATATTAACAATTATAAAGAAAACAATGTAAAATAAGATTAATAATGTAAAACAATCATAAAATAATAATATAACAAAATTTAATTAATAATGAAAATTAAATAAAAATTAATTAAATATTGTTAAATAAATAGTAATTATATTAATAAAAATAAGAGATAAATTATTTAAATAATTAATAACCTAAATGTGTACTATTAAAATCCATAAATTAATTATACAAATAGAGATAAATTAAAAATTAAATTAATCACATTATTGATAATATTTTTGTTTATCAATAATTATAGAGTAAAACAATAATAATAATAATAATAATAATAATAATAATAATAATAATAATAATAATAATAAAATGCCTATTATTTCTAATAGTAAATAATAAGATTAATTATTAGAATCAATAATAATATTACATTAATGATAAATAAAACATTCGCATGTGCTATTAATTAATAATGTAAAATAATAATAAATAATATTAATAATAATACTATTTTTCAATATTAAAAATATCTTATTTGACATTATTATTATTATTATTTTAATATTACAAAATAAACAAAATTATATTATCAATAATTAATAAATAAATAAAAATTTATGAAACCAAAAATAAAGTAACGAAAAAAACAATATAAGTATATAAATTTAAATTTAAATATAATTATAGGAAAAATATTGTTAACAAAAAATTTGAAAATGCAACATAAATACAAAAACTCAAATTTAAGTAAAATTACAGGAAAATGTAAAAGCATTCAAGAGAGCATAAATTTCTTTATGATCAACCACCATTGTTAATCACTAACAATCATTGGCAATGGTCAACAAATGATGATTCTAACAATATTTGTTGAAATGTGGAAAAAATAATCATAACCAATTTGAAACATCATAGGGCCAATGAAAATAACATGGAATTTACTAACATTGAAAGAAATAAAGAATATAATTTTAATTAGATACATTTGAATTATAGTAATAAGAACAAATTCATAAGCGAAATCCAATTCTCAACATTGGAACAAAACACAATCATTTTATGCCATCCTCTTCCAAAACACATTTAGAGCGATGAAAGAAGCAACATCAATTCAAATCAAGGGTATAATTATCACGATAATTTACACTTTCATGTCATTCCCTTTTCATTTTCCTCCCTGATTCTCTTTGGTGCAAATGATATAAAGTTTCAACATCTGATTTCATTCCATTCAAAGCACGAATATGCTCATCGATAAAATCCATATGGAAGCCATCTATTCTATTACAAATTGTACAAATAGAGTAAAGAATAACATTTAATGGTCTGCAATGACATTAATCTTGAAATACTGTATATACCATCATTATTCTCCATATCTTCTTTCATTGACAAGAAGAATACAATTGAAATCAATACATTCAAACAAAACAAATAAACACAAGGCACAAAAATGTTGATATATGTTTCGGTTCCTTTGTATCAAATACATAAAAAAATTCAAATATATAAATCAAAAGAAGTCAAAACAACAAGGATAAAAAGCAGAAACAAGTACAATTCAACCAATCAAACAACATTGCCACTAAAAAAATTAATTTCACATGCATTTTCTCCCAAATGGAATTCAATTACTTCACCAATAAAAAAATCTATTGAAATCAACAACAAGCAGAGCAAACAAACTATCAAGGTGCATGCAAATAATTACAAAATATAACAACAACTACAAATAACTATTAATCTTTCTCTAAAAGACATGTCAAAACAACAAGCTCAAATCAAGAAAAATACCCTTGAAATGATATCATCTTCAATCACTCCAATTTCTTTCTAATTACAACATATGCATAGTCTTGCATTTTATCATAACGTTGAATCATAACGTTCAAAAGAAAATGGTGATGAAATGTACAAACCATCTATCAACTTCACTCTTTGTATATAGTTGTAAACATCAAACCCTACCTCTAGCTAACTCCAATATCCTAGCAGCTCATCCCAAAATCATTGCCTATGATTTTTGAATTATAATTCATTTCATTCCATTGTTAAACAGCATCAATCTAAGATTTCCATACCAACATACACGATACTTTTAAAAAATTCCCGTAGCGAATTGTGGAACTTGCGGCAACTTCAAACCAAATTATGAAAATATCTTCAATATAGCCAAGTGCACACCTCAACCAACCCAACCTCAACCCACAAATTACACATTAACATCACGTGCTCTTCACGACTTAGAAGCACTTCACACTCCAACACATTGTCATTACTATCACTAATTTTTTCTTCTAGTGCATTCTACAACACATCTTGCAATAGGACAATTCAATGATGTAAGCATCTTATGGTTGTGAAAATTAATGATATTATTCATTTCAAACAATTGAATAGAAGAATCAAATAAATTTTTTTTTTCTCTCTATCCAAGAAGCTATCAAAACATGTCATAGGAAGATTCCACTCAACAAGAAATGGCTCCCCATTTTGGATATTGGTTAAAAGATTGCAGAAAGATGCCTGTTTCAGATCATCTCCTTATTGCATGAATATTTATTCCAAAGTCACAACAATGTTTAATATTTAACACAAAACTATCCATCTTGTTGTACCTGTATACAAGGGTTTATCCATGAGAGGAGGTAGTTGGCCAATGTCCCTGACAAGAATAATAGACCTACCTCTAAAAGGGAAATCTTTTCTTTCAGGAAAGGCTTCTTGCAAATGATAATATATCTACATGAAAATTCATAGACCTATATATATATTTATATATATATAGATATAGATATATATATAATCTCTCCAATCAATATATAGTGAATATGAATCATATCTTTTCGAATGGTTGCCAGAGCCTTTCGAGACAATGGTTTCATATATTTTATAGGAATTTTGAAGGAAAAATGTTTTTTTTTTTGCATTGAATGTTGAAAGCATCTATACCAGTCGGAGCGAGCAATAAAAATGGAATTTTATCAGTCTTTCTTGAAGTTGTAAGAGAATGAGAAATACTATGAATAAGTGAAGACTTTTGAGTTTCATTAGTACCTTGAATGATCATTTTAAACCCAACTTCGTTCTCATGATTAACAAAGTGACGAAAATAAATCTAAAAATAAGCCAGTTATTTGTCTGATAGACACAAAGGCGAAAAAATGTCTCCACAACCAAGATCTGATTGACAACACCTGAAGACTGAGCATCTCTTATAAAATGGATCCCTTTTTCAAAAAAATCATTTGCATCTATATATTCCTTCCAACTGTAATTATTATCGAAGTCCCTCCTACCAATATTTTCAAGGATCAAAATGCTTACATTACTTGGAACTATCCGGGAAAAACCTTGCCACTCTTCCAAGTATTGAACAAAATTTTCTTAATGTGAAAGGGGCTTAACATCTTCTTCATCATCTCCATCTCATAAAGGTCATCGATCAACATGCAAAGTGTGATATATCAAATTCCTTAAATTTTGAATGATAATTTCTATTGAAACCCCTATGCTAGAAGAAATGTCATGGAATGGATTGTACAAACACAACCTACTTCAACAAAAGGTTTCAAAGTATTATGATAGAAGACCAGGAATAAAAAAAAATTGTGGAAAAAGGTGAACAACAGGAGGTTGATTTCATGGACTCCATTGGTGTTGCCTACGGCTGGCATTAAAAAACCATGATGTTGTTGTTTGTATTAAGCACAAATGTTCCAAGAAATCAAGTCAGGTTTGATATAGATGAATGAAATTGTTTTTGCATTAAACCTTGTTAGAATGTAGCCATAAATTTTGGTACACTTTTTTTCTATCATTCAAGGAAAATAATTTGCAACTACAAACAAAAAGAGGGATCTTTAGAAAAAAATGGCACTTTTATTGAGCTCCAATGTCATGCTCATCAAGTGTTTCAGCAAGAAAGCTTCTATACACAGAGAATGTAGGAGCCTCAGAACCACTCCCACTAGGAAATCTTCTCAACTTTTCATGATGATGTTTTGATATTCTCTCCTCATTTGAAGAATATTTATCTATATATTCCAAGACTACATGTCGACAGACAACAGTTTGGAAATAAACATTTTCTCGACACATTGGAAAAAGATTGACATTGTGAACGTTTAAACAATTATTTTTGCGTGTTGGTTCATACTTTTTTTCCCATTTTCATCTATATATAATGTTGACTCCACCGGAACCTCTAAGGGAGCATCATAGTGACAAAAAATCACAAATCCTTTTCTACATAGACACAAATCAATTCTGCATTTTGTATGCCTCTGCACACGATTCACCAAATGCTCATAATATTCTTCAAGATTGCAAGAAAAAATTTGCTACATATTTAACAAGCATGGATCCTCATTTAAGCTTCGAGGGATCAAGACATTTCCACAATGCATGTCATGAGGATTCCAAGTAGTGACATCTTTTTTGAAATAGTGCTTTGTAACATGAGCACTAGTGACATGAGACAAATCCATTGTTTGAATATATTGTGCTCTAGGAAACCAAAAAAAGCCATGAATGTGCATTGAACCTATATGCAACCACTCGTATCTAAAATAATTAAAAACATGCAATTAACACAAAACCAAAAAACTATAATAACTCACCTTTTGATTAAAGGGTAAGAAATAAGAGAAAAAAGGAATGATAAAAAACCTATACCAAAAGTCCTTAGCACCAAGATATCTCTACAAAAACACCTCTCGGAAGATATTGAATCTTTGGCACATGTAAAAAGCCAATATATGCAGGTACTAAACAAAATTTTCAGCCTTTTTTCCATGCTCACTTTGTCTATAACAATGGCTATGTGAAGGCATTAAACTACATAGGTCGTGCCACTTTGTGTCTGCTACAGTCAATGTAGAAAATAAAGTGGGTCTACCCAACTAGGTGATCATGTTTTTTAGTTCAGAAAAACACTTTATCAAATAATCCCTTGTTTCCCTAAGCCATGATTCTAAATGCATTAAATTTTCAGCAAATTTATTGTGAGGTATATCATGTAGTTAGTTTTGCAACTCTTGTACAATTGCAGGTTCATTTTCATGGATACTCTTCTTTAAAAAGAAAGCACTTGTTTCCTGACTTCGATGACAAAAAGTAAAATTCAAAAAATAATATGGAAACCGAGGTTGGCTTCCAAATATTTTATCATAATATCTGAGTAAATGCACACCATACTCATGCATCTAAACATTGAAAATATGTGGATGCCACCAATCATCATCTCCTATAGGGAAAAAAATTGGTTATGCCATATCCATCAATCCTTGAGTATTATACTAATTAATGTACATGTACTAATATCAAGCCAATCCATTGGTTCAATGGATGTGTAATCCATGTTCTCAATAAATATTCTTATTCGGTCAAATTCCCCATATTCATTAAGAAAGCGGGAAATAAATGACGATGGCTAACAATAAAAATAATTAGCACCATCGCTATCTTTCTTTGCATCCTCCCTAGCTACTTCATCTAGATCACTATCAACAAATTACAACCTAATAGACACATCAGTAGGCGTTTCTATGAGAGGAACAACTTAATCCATGTCAATTTCAACATCCCTGTAGTACTTTTCCATTTTGATTTTGTAAACCAATGCATCCAAAAAACATTATATCTTCACTTAGAATTCATAATATTTGGATTGAACACCTCGACTTCTCACAATAAAAAATATAGTTTCTCAACCCATCCTGAAAGCTTCCTTGCAATGGAAGAAATACCTTGTGGAAAAATTAATGTGTCACTACTATATTTATATTGACCACCACGAGCATGCGACACATGCAAAATTGAATTTACCCACGTTATTAACATCTCCTCAACTTGTGTTAAAAGTCTTATAACATCAGGCTCTTCACCTGGATCCATCTTGTTAAGCGGGAAGAATGATGGGCTCCTTTCTCGACCTTACATATTTTACAAATGGGACTGTCATGAAATATTACAGTTGTTATATAATGGTAACATTCATTGCACACCTGACACATATGCCTTGCAGACGAGCTATCATTCCTAGACCAAAATATTTTATGGACCTCAACCATGTCACTACTAAAATGAGAGGTAACGACTTCATTTTCTCTTTCAAGCACTAATATAGGCTGTGAGTGATATGAAAAAACCTGTCCAATTCTAGTATTATTTGCATCATTCCTTTCCATAAAATAATGGGTATCCATTCTTCTACATTCGCTCGAGTGGACCAAATTCTTCTTCAAAGGAAAAAAATAACCTTTATGAGAATGAACAGATATACACAAAACAAGATGAATTTATTAATCAAACAACACAATGAAGACATAAAATATGTACATTATCTGGATTGTTGCACCGTGCAGGTGCACCTCAAGGAATTGATATTCCTTGCCTTTGTTGAAAATCTATTTCTCGACTGCTATTCATCTGAGAAATGTTCTACTACAAAAAAACATGAAACAAAATCTACATAAAATAGTAAAAATTTAACATTCACAACTAAAAAACCTTCAAAAATATAAATTCATGAACCACCTATGTTGTGCCAACAATTATGTGTCCACATAATATCTGCGATGAAAAAAAATCTTTCTAAATTCTTATGAATCGCATTTAATGTTTTACTTAGTCATTGTTTTGATGCTTATATTTCAAAACATATATCCTATTTGATCATTTCCATTCCCCTCATGCCCCCCACTTCTATGAAGCCTCCCTATGCGAAGGCACAATTCCAAAATAAAATCAACGAAGAAAATATATCGAACCACGACAAAATATAGAGACAATAAACAAGAAAATAAACATCACAAGAAAAGTTTCTTCGAGTAAAACGCAGGACATCCCAAACTTATGATTAGTGCCACTTTGTATTTCATAATTTCTAGTTTTTTTCAATTTGTTTGTTCATCTCATCCTCTGAGAATGAATGAAGGACACGTTCAACATCTAATTCCTGACCAATAATCATTTCTCAAGTGTTCTCAAAAAATAAAAGGGAAAAAAACACAACAATAAAATGTTCATGTATACATAAAAAAAACAATGGAAAAGTAAAAATATTTGAAGTTCCTTTGTTATTGCAACGAATACAAAATGCATAGATACCAGAGCACCAAGTATATTCACTATATAACTACTACTAGGAATGGTCTGACCCTCATCGACAATAGAATGTCCCAACGTTTCAACCATGTCACGAAGCATATCACCACAACCCATAAAACCGGATGTCAACATTTGCTCATTTCCATCATTCTGACCATATAGAAAATTAACATTTCTTCTGTTGTATTAAGAGAAAATATGCCTGAAATTCATATGAACACTCTCTTTCCAAATATAATGTCCCGAAATAAGACCAATATTTGTAAAGCTCAGAAAATAGGAACATTTTTTTGGCATCACAAACATACAGGGAAACGATCATGAAAAAACACTTCCTCACATAAAATAACTCCCACTTTCATACATACAATTTACATCATCTCATTCATGCTTATTTGCTGAAGCTCTTTTTTTCCATTGGTACACTTCTCTTCTTTGTGCTCTAACGACATCCTTATTTTGTTGATACCATTGTTGTTGGTATTCAATTTTTCTATGGTGTGTACCAAGAGATCTATGTCTTTCTGCACCACTCTTGCTCCTTTAGTCACTCAAAATTGATATGAGAAAGTGAAACTCGATTCAATGTTCATTATCCAATTCCCTTGGAGGCTAACACATACTCTTTCATCTTCAAAAATATTTAAAACATTATCTTCCAAAACTGTAAACATGAATTGAACATCAAAACAAACAAAAACTCCTTTTAACTACCAGGACACATAAAAAAAATCAATATTTCAAAAATTATGTTTCCAAGAAAAAAATAAAATACATTATTAGATAAACCTTATAGCTCGACAACAGAGCCACCCCATATAAACACGGGGAAAATCAACATGTCATCTTTCACAAAACAAACTTCAAATGCATGGAACATTGATCTCCTACATAAAAATAGAACAACTAACACAGAAAAGTCACATATCAATATGTCTAAAACCAAATATTTCCAACCATTTCAGTTCGAACAATATAAAGCTATGCGAATTATGGATTCATATGAAGAACATATTATTTTGCAATAACAGGAAAACCATTCCATTTTCACAATTTACAAATGAAAAAGATATAGAAATTTCATTGAAAAAAAAACATAAAAAGGACAAATTTCCCAAAAGAATAGCCAAATTTAGCATACCTATCTCCTCAATATCATTTAAAAATGCAGATTACAATCATCTGTTAAAAATGTCTTTCCAGTTGAAAAAAATAATTGGTCTATAGCGATTCGAAAAGAACTCCATCTTGAAGGATCTAATGCTATATAAATGTATCCACATGTAGTGCGGGTATGTAAATAATATAACCTATATTTATAATAATCGAAAAGATATTTCAATTTGCAATCAAATCATCGAAACATTCAACCAGTTTGAGTCCAATCCCATATGCTTCCACCATAGACACTCCATCAACAACTATTGTTTCACACAATCCTGTCACTAAATCATTTACCTTTAATGAAGTTTATGACAAACCCAACATCAGGAAATTTTCTTCAACTAGGGGTAAAGGAAGGTAACATGGAATTTTAATATTTGTATCCACGGATATGTGTTTGTGCAATGACCAACTATACCCTAATCATCCCCAAAATATTCCAAACTTCGTTCCTTTGCGACTAGACCAAATTCGACATTGTTTATCTCCTCAAGCAACCATACTGAGGTGGAACCATTATTAAGAACAGAAAAAAGGTGATCCTTGTACAACCCTAATGACATACATTGTATATTAATAATAGGAACAAATGAAAAAACCTATTTATTTTTGTTTAGATTTAACTAGTAGATAGTTAAACCATATCTAGGGTAATATTCATCATCTTTGTCTAGATTAAGCGAAAAATTATTTCCATTGAAGAATATAACATCCCTAGGTGGCTTCATAAATCCATATGGAAGTTACGTCCTCTTCCAAACAATTCCAACATTGCTACAAATAATAGACTATGAATCCATTTTTGCATAAACATGTTTTAGTAAGACCCATTCATATTTCGGCGAACCACAATTTTAGAGAAAAGAGAAGAAGAATTGCTGCCCAAGAGTGAGAACTCCAAGATTTCTAAAGGTTTTAGTAAAAGGGTTGATAATGAAATCATTATTTGTATGCAAATAATTTCCAGGCGCACTGAAAAAACAACAATGAAACAAGGAAATAATATAATTGACCATTTTCAACAAAACCAACACCAACCCATCCCCCCACCCCCACCCTCTCTAATATATATATATATATATATATATCCATGCTATCCATTTTTAGATGCAAATAAATAAGTCTATGATCCACATTCAAGATCCATCTTAACTCTGGATCTATAAAGCACCCAGAGGGATCAAATTTCTCAAGGTGAAAACCTTTCCTCAAGTTTATTTAGATGATCAAACCTCTTTTTTGAGTGAGAAACTTGAGGAAAGGTTTACACCTCACGAGATTTGATCCCTCTCAACACTTGATAGATCTGAAGTTAAGATGGATCTAGGCTGGTTTCAGTTGTGTGTGGCCAAGGAAAATCTATTGATAATATAAGGAATATATGATTAATTTTATCAATAATATGTAAATACATCTAATATTAATATAACCATTTTAAATATGCTAAATATGTTTGAGATTTATCGATCCAATTTAATTTTAAGTTTTCTTAGTTAATTGAGTTTGTTGAGATGATAGAATAACTTTAATGATGAAATACAATTTTTGAATGCAAAGTGACAATGTAATAATATTGAATGATAGAAAATGTGAATAATAAGAATGTAGTAAATTATAAATAGCTTTCATTGTGATAAATATCAAACTATTTTCTTCTACTATTCGTATTGTCACCATTGTTAGTTTTGTCATATTTTCATATCGATTATTATAAAAAGACAGTTGAAATCATAAACCATTTAAATATTTAGCTTGAGCTGTTGTAGTAAACATCATACCTTGTCTCTCTTGCTCTCCAATATTATTAGGTTTAATTACTATAACATAAAAATAAATCTACATTGTCAATAATTATTTGTGCTTACACTGAAATCAATGCAAATTATTAATCCAATGACTTCAAAATTAATTACCATCAAACATCCAATTACATCAGATCAAAAATCAACATATACACTAAAGTCAATGCATCTAATGCAAAAAATAAAATAAGATTATAAAACAACATCTCCACTGAAATCAATGCATCTAATGCAAGTAATCAAATAGGATTAGAAATCAACGTCTACACTCAAATCAATGAATCTAGTGCACGTAAGAAAATAAGATTAGAAACCAACATATACACTAAAGTTAATGCATCTAGTGCAAGTAATCAAATAGGACTATAAACCACCATCTACACTGAAATAAATGCATTTAGTGAAAGAAATAAAATTGGATTAGAAATCATATATATTGAAATCAATGCATGTAGTGTAAGCAATCAAATATATTTAGGAATCAACATCTACATTGAAATTAATGCATCTAGTGCAAGCAATCAAATAAGACTAGAAATAACCATCTACACTGAAATCAATACATTTAGTGCAAGAAATCAAATAGGAATAGAAATCATATACATTGAAATCAATACATCTAGTGCAAGTAATCAAATATCATTAGAAATCAAAATCTACACTAAAATAAATGCATCTAGTTCAAGAAATCAAATAGGATTAGAAATCACCATCCACACCGAAATGCATTTATTGCAATAAATATTCTTCCCTCTCTCCCCCCTCCATATATATCTATATGTCCCTCCATATCTCCTTCTTTGTCTCTTTATCTCACCCCCACAAACACACACTCTCTCTCACTCCATAAATCTCTCTGTTCCTCCCTACCTATGTCCATTTATATCTTCTTTCTCTTCCCCTTCCATCTATATATCTATCTCCCTTTGTCTTTGTATATCAACCCCAAAACATACACTCTAATTCTCCAATATATCTATCTATCAATTCCTCCTCCTCTCCTTGCCTCTCTCTCTTACCCTTCCCTCCCTCTCCCCCGCTTATATCTCTCTTCCCTCCTACTATCCTCTCTCCCTCTCTTTTCATATTCCTTATCGCTCTCTCTCTCTCTCTCTCTGTCTCTCTCTCTCCAGCTTTCACACTCTCTATATTAATTATTACCTCCCTCGCTCTCCCCCTTCATCTCCATCATTATTTCCCTACCTCTCTCCACTCTCTCTCTTCCTTTCTCTCCCACCTCTCTCTCTCTCTATATATTCACCTTCCAATTTTTTTAATATATGCCTCTCTCTCTCTCCTTCTCTCCTCCCTTCTCTCCATATCTCCTTATTTGTCTCTTTATCTCAACCCCACAAACACACACTCTCTCTCACTCCATATTTATCAATCTCTTTTTCCCTCCCTACCTGTGTCCATATATATCTTCTTTCTCTTCACCTTCCATCTATATCTCTATCTCCCTTTGTCTTTGTATATCAAACCCAAAACATACACTCTCATTCTCCAATATATCTATATATCACTACCTCCTCCTCTCCTTGCCTCTCTCTCTTACCCTTCCCTCCCTCTCGCCCAATTATATCTCTCTTCCCTCTTACTATCCTCTCTCCCTCTCTCTTCAGATTCCTTATCACTCTCTCTCTCTCTCTCTCTTTCTCTACCTTTCACACTTTCTATATTAATTCTTACCTCCCTCTCTCTCCCCCTCCATCTCCATCATTATTTCCCTACCTCTCTCCACTCTCTCTCTTCCTTTCTCTCCCACCTCTCTCTCTCTCTCTCCATCTTCACCTTCCAAATTTTTTAATACATGCCTCTCTCTCTCTCCTTCTCTCCTCCCTTCTTTCCATCTCTCCTTATTTATCTCTTTATCTCACCCGAAACATACACAATCTCTCTCCATCTCTCCCTTGTCACTCACTCTCTCTCTCCACTTGTCACTCTCTATACATTTCATCTTCCATCCCCCTCTCATCCTATCTCCCTCCCTCTTTCCTTCTCTCTCTCAAGACCACTATCCTTTCCTCCCTCTCTATCCCTCTGTCTCCTACCTCCCTCTCTCTTCCCACATCACTCTCTCTCTCTCTCTCTCTCTCTCTCTCTCTCTCTCTCTCTCATTCCCATACAATCCTCTAACTCCCCCCTCACTCTCTCTCTCTCTCTCAAGTCCTTTGTCTCGTCCTTCATCTCTCTCCCTTTCTCACCTCTCTCCATCTCTCTAAATATGTTACGATATCCCTCCCTTTCTTCTTCTCTATCCTTCTCTCCCCCCTTCTCTCAATCACTCCTCCTATGTCTCTTTATCTCACCCTAAACATACATACTCTCTCTCAATATCTCCATTGTCACTCCCTCTCTCTCCACTTTTCACTCTCCCCCCCCCCCCCCCCCTCTCTCTCTCTCTCTACCCTCCAATCCTCTCTCCTTATATCTCTCTCCCACCTCCATCTTTATGTCTCCCTCTCTCTCTCCCTCTCCCTCTCTTACCCTTATCTACCTCTCTCACTCCTCTCCTTCTCTCTCTCTTCATTCCTCCTCTCCCCTCTCCTTCATTTATCTCCATATCTTCTTTGTCACTCCGGATATTTATCCACCTCTATCATATGTCTTTGTTCTCCCCTCCCACATATATATATATATATATATATATATATATAACAAATTTAATATTTTATTAATATAAAGTTATTAAATTTAATAATAATATTGATATTTTAATATTAATGTTAGGGTTAATAATGTTCTTTTTTGCGTGCTATTATTATTAATTTGGTCCATAGGTTTCATATATAATTAGATGTTGATTTATACTCCTATTTGATATTTTTTTTATTTATTTACCTCACCTTTCTATAACTCTTTTATAAATATAGTATTGGGCCCGTGGTATTAATAATAATTTGTCCCATGGTATTTGGCCCATAAGATTCACCTAAATAAAACCTCTTTTTTGAGATTTTGTAAATACAAAAAAGTTTATGGAGTAAATATAAAATTAAGTTTTATTTATTTACCATACCTCCCGAGTAAGTAGAAAAAGAGGTTTTATTTATTTACCATACGTCTAGTTTATTTATATTTGTATTTATTTACTATATCTCTTTTTGGAGTGTTCTTAAAACTCTTCATATTTTCAATTTATATTGTTTAAATTTATTTTTAATTGTTTATTTATATGGTTTTGTAAGTTATTTTTAAGCCTACATTATTTAGATTGTATTTTTATTTTTCTTTTAGTTTTTTTATTTTCGCTTCTACATACTTACACATTGGGGTCATAATGGGCTGTAGGGTTAATAATGTTTTTTTTGCATGCTATTAATAATAATTTATACCATGTTATTTGGGCCATAGAATTCATATATAGTTAGATGTTTATTTTTAATCCTATTTGATGTATTTTTATTTATTTACCTTACCTCTTTATACCTCTTTTATATTTATTTATTTACCATACCTCTTTTATAAATATGGTATTTGGCCTGTGGTATTTGTTCCATGGTATTTGGCCCATAGGCCTTTACTTTATTTGCCATACCTCTAATTTATTTATATTTATATTTATTTACCATATCTTTTTTTAGTGTTGGTAAACCTCGTCATATTTTAATAAATTTATTTTTTAATAAGTTTTTAATTTTTTATTTATATCGTCTTCTAAATTATTGTTTAACTCGAAATTATTGAGATTTTATTTTTAAAATTTTCTTTAGTTTTTGTTATTTTGGCTTATAACATACTTACACATCAGGGTCATACTGGGCTCTAGAATGCAATTGAATTCCAAAAATGGATTATTCAAAAATCATGAGAAATTAGTCAGTTACAATTATCTCTCATGAAAATAGTAATAAATGAATGAGTTGCTTAACGCAGTTGAATCCCAAAAATGTCTGATTAATATTATATCACGAAAATAATATTTTGTACAGTAGTATTAATAACCAATTTAATTACAATTTTCTTTAATAAATACCACACTACTTGTGTGCAGTAACTATTCTAGTAGAAGGATGACACAATTTTAATGTGTCTATAAGATTTATTTAATGATACTATTATAGTTAGTATGTATGTTACCATACAAATTTTAATTTTAGATACTATTAGTAATTTTCATTTCATTAAGTATCAAATTTTATTATATAAATTAGGAGGTTTCTAAAATTTTATAATTACCAAGAAAAAATATTACACATACTCATTATCTTTAAATTTACTCTTTCAACAATCAAAACCAACACAAAGATTTCATCAACATTACTTATTTTTTAAACTAGAATAGATTCATATTATATCCATATTTTCTAAGTGCCATGAGGGATTAATTCGAGAGTTAAGATGGATCTATGCAAGTTCTCTTAACTTCCATATTAATGGATTTCCATAAGCCTTTTAATATTATTCATCATAAAAAATACCACCAAAAATTAGCATGGGTTATGAAATTCAATGAGATTGTAAACCACCATTGGTAAACCCATCAAATGACTAGCTAAAACAAATCTTAACTAGTATCTTACTTGAAAAATTAACGGGAAACTACTCATGTCCTACTAAATATTTACATTTATAAGTGTTAATGTTTACATGCGGTCATTCCCTAGTGGGTTGTATAAGGCCTCTTGATGCAATCACAATATTAACTTTTGATATGAAAAGATAAAAATATTTTTAGAAATGGAGAACCAATTAGTGACCATGGATAGGTCAAAGATGCGACTATTAGGCACAACAATATCAATATATATTATTGGTGTGAAAGAAAATCAAAGTGGGAATCATTTAAATATTATTAGTAGGTATATCATCAAAGAAAATTTATTATAGTTATGGATAATAGAATAGATTCCCCCATGTTATATATATTTTTTTAATTAATCTCACCTCCACGTTTCCCACAACTTGGGGAGGGGGAAGGGGGTGGTGTTGTCAATGAATAAGCCTAGATACATTCATTTATGACTTTTATCATGAATGATCTTGGCACACACACTCATTATGACATAATTATTCCATTTTTTATTGGGAAAAACATTTTCTTTTACATGGAGTTTTAGTTCAAAAACAATAGTTTCACATTTATACAATAATATTAAACCACATGCTAGGAAAATATAATTCAATAAATGACCTATAGCCTATTGATTTATTCATATTATTGCGCATACTAGTTATTGATTTAAGGATACATAGTTAGAAAAATTTACAAATTAAAAATCACAATGCAAAATTTAAAATTTATTATGAATTAATTCTAAATTATTTATTCCATGAAGTTGGTATATTTACTCACTTCAAGAGCCTTATTTGAATAATACATTACATTTTTAAACAAGTATTATGGAATTTCGCAGCTAAATAGAATTCATTAAATAGATTCGTACTTTGTTGCCTTCTCTGAGAATATATCAATGGAAAATAATTTGATTATATCAATTTATGGCTCATCTCTTGAATGATATTGAAAATTACACTTAGCACTCATTATTAATTAATTATTCATTGTTATATTAGGAAAAGAAATTTCATGTACATGGAGTTTCAAAAACAACGTTGTCACATTTATGCACTCATATCAAACAACATAATAGGCATATAAAAATGAATAAATGGCTTCGTGACTTATTGAATTATCGACCTATATGAAATCTATTTACAACCACATTCACCAATGTGGTTGATATACGCTGATAGGGCTATATCCACCACCCACCACATGTATTTTACCAAAACAAAGATTATATATTTATGAATATAATTACCAATATATTTTATATATTTAGTTATAATATATTAATAATATTAACTATATATATATATATATATATATATATATATATATATATATATATATATATATATATATATATATATATATATATATATATATATATATATATATATATATATATATATATATATACATACATACATACATACATACATACATACATACATACATATATAATTTAATAATAAAATAAATAATAATAATGATATATTTTTATTTTTTTCAGTATATTAATATTTTTAACTGAAACTATAATATAATTAAAAAATAACATAATAATAGTATTTTATTAATATTTATAATAATTATAGATATTTTACCAATATCTCAAGGGATTATTAATATTACAAACCAAAAGAACTAATGAACCCAAGGGTTTAATATTATAAACCCAAGAAATTGACGAAGCAAACGACAAATATTAATATTATAAAACAAGAAATTAAAAAACCATAAGAATAAATATTTTAAAATCAAGAGATTAAAAAACGCTAAGAATTAATATTTTAAAAAATAGAGATTAATAAAATATAATAATTAATATTTAAAACCCAAAACATAAGAAATTAATAAACCCTAACAGTTAATATTTTAAACTCGAGATTAATAAAGCCAAGAGATTATTAATAATACAATGCAAAAGAACTAATAAATCCAAGGTTTAAATATTATAAACCAAAGGAATTGGTGAACCCAAGGGATAAATATTAAAAATCCAACGAATCAATAATGCCAAGGGATCAATATTAAAAACACAAGAGATTAATACACCTTAAGAATTAATATTTTAAACTAAAAAAAAATAATAAATTAATAAACCATATGAATCAATATTTTAAAGTTGGGATATTAATAAAACCAAGGGATTATTCACATTATAAACCAAAAGAAATAATAAACCCAAGGGTTTAATATTATAAGCCAAAGGAATTAGTGAACCCAAGAGATAAAATTAAAAAAATAAGGGATCAATAAGGCCAAAGGCTCAATATTAAAAACAATAGAGATTAAAGCCTTAGAATTAATATTTTAAACTAAAAAACCTAAGAAATTAATAAATCCTAAGAATTAATAATTTAGACTCATGAGATTAATAAACCCAAGGGGTTATTAATATTATAAACCAAAAGAACTAGTCAACCATGGGTTTAAAATTATAAAACAAAGGAATTGGTGAACCTAAGGATAAATATTAAAAACCTAAGGGATAAATAAGGCCAACACATCAATATTAAAAACAAAAGAGATTAATAAACCCTAAGAAGATTAATATTTAAACTCAAGACAGTAATAAACGCAAGAGATTATTAATGTTGTAAACCAAAATAAGTAATAAGCCCAAGTGTTTAATATATAAACCAAAGGAATTATTAAAATTATAAAGTTAAGGAACAAATAAATAGAAGCATTTAATATTATAAATTGAAGAAATTAGTAAACCAAACTGAAAATTATTATAAACATAAGGGATAAATATTAGTATTATAAACCAAGAAATCAATAAACCCTAAGAATTAATATTTTACACTCCAGAGATTAATATACCTTAAGAATTAATAGTTTAAATAAAAAAAACTAAAAATTTAATAAACTATAGAATTTAATATTTTAAACTGAAGAGATGAATAAACCCAAGGGATTATTAATTATATAAAAGAACTAAAATACCCAAGGGTTTAATATCATACACCGAAGGAATTGGTGAACCCAAGGAAAAAAATTTAAAAAACCAAAGGGAACAATAAGGCCATTGGATCAATATTAAAAAATGAAGAGATTAATAAACCCTAAGAATTAATATTTTAAACTCAAAAACCTAAGAAATTAATAAACCCTAAGAAGATTAATATTTTAAAATCAAGAAATAAATAAGCACAAGGGATTATTAATTTTGTAAGCCAAAATAAGTAATAAGCCCAAGTGTTTAATATTACAAACCAAAGGAATTATTAAAATTATAAAGTTAAGAAACAAATAAAAAAAAGCATTTAACATTATAAATCCAAGAAATTGGTAAACCGAACTGAAAATTATTATAAACTTAAGGGATGAATATTAGCATTATAAACCAAGAAATTAATAAACCCAAAAAATTATTATTTTTCACTGAAGAGATTAATATACCATAAGAATTAATAGTTTAAACCCAAAAACCAAAGGATTTAATAAACCATAGGATTTAATATTTTAAACTGAAGAGATTAATAAACCTAAGGGATTATTAATAATATAAAAAAAAAAGAACTAATAACCCTAGGTTTTATTATTATAAAACAAAGGAATTGGTAAACCAAAGGGAAAAATATTAAAAACATAAGAGCTCAACAAGGCCAAGGGATCCATATTAAAAATAGAAGAGATTAGTAAAGCCTATGCATAAATATTTTAAATGAAAATGACTAAGAAACTCACCCCATTAGTAAAGGGATTAATAAATCCTAAGAATTAATTTTTTAAATAAAAATGATTGATAAATTCATATGGCTATTACTATTATAAACCGAAGGGAAGAATATTAAACCAAAGAGATTAAACTTATAAACCTAAAGTAGATAAAATCCCTTTGATAAATACTATAAACCGTGAAATAAAAATGGTTGACCATGCTTGATTTAAACATTGAGACGATCGTTGTCACAATGCAACATTCGAACAGGAATGACCATGGTTGGCCATGGTTGATTTTCATATTGGGACAATGTTTTTCATAATGTGATATTGGACTATGCATTAATATTAAATTATATGAATAATATTTTAAACTCAAGAGATTAATAAACCCAAGGGGTTATTAATATTATAAAACAAAAGAACTAGTAAACTCAAGTGTTTAATATTATAAACCAAAGGAATTGGTGAACCCAAGGATAAATATTAAAAAACTAAGGGATCAATAAGGCCAACAGATCAATATTAAAAAAATAAGAGATTAATAAACCTTAAGAATTAATATTTTAAACTGAAGAGATTAATAAATGCAGGAGATTAAAAAACGCTAAGAATTAATATTTTAAACTGGAGATTAATAAACTATAAGAATTAATATTTAAAACTGAAAAACCTAAAAAATTAATAAACCGTAAGAATTAATATTTTAAACTCAAGATTTATAAACCAAAGAGATTATTAATAATACAATGCAAAAGAATTAATAAACCCGAGGTTTAAATATTATAAACCAAAGGAATTGGTGAACCCAAGGGATAAATATTAAAAATATTAGGAATCAATAACCCCAAGGGATCAATATTAAAAGCACAAGAGATTAATAAACCTTAAGAATTAATATTTTAAACTAAAAAACATAATAAATTAATAAACCATAGGAATCAATATTTTAAAGTTAAGATATTAATAAACCCAAGGGATTAATAACATTATAAACCAAAAGAAATAATAAACCCAAGGGTTTAATATTATAAACCGAAGGAATCGGTGAACCGAAGGGATAAAATTAAAAATCTAAGGGATCAATAAATCCAAGGGCTCAATATTAAAAACAATGGAGATTAATAAAGCCTAAGAATCTATATTTTAAACTAAAAAACCTAAGAAATTAATAAATCCTAAGAATTAATAATTTAGACTTAAGAGATTAATAAACCCAAGGGGTTATTAATATTATAAACCAAAAGAACTAGTCAACCCAAGGGTTTAAAATTATAAAACAAAAGAATTGGTGAAACCAAGGATAAATATTAAAAACCTAAGGGATGAATAAGGCCAACACATCAATATTAAAAACAGAAGAGATTAATAAACCCTAAGAAGATTAATATTTAAACTCAAGAGAGTAATAAACGCAAGAGATTATTAATGTTGTAAACCAAAATAAGTAATAAGCCCAAGTGTTTAATATTATAACCAAAAGAATTATTAAAATTTTAAAGTTAAGGAACAAATAAATAGAAGAATTTAATATTATAAATCCAAGAAATGAGTAAACGAAACTGAAAAATATTATAAACATAAGGGATAAATATTAGTATTATAAACCAGGAAATTAATAAACCCTAAGAATTAATATTTTACACTCCAAAGATTAATATACCTTAAGAATTAATAGTTTAAATCCAAAAAACTAAAAATTTAATAAACTATAGGATTTAAAATTTTAAACTGAAGAGATTAATAAACCTAAGGGATTATTAATATTATAAAAGAACTAATAAACCCAAGTGTTCAATATTATACACCAAAGGAATTGGTGAACCCAAAGGAAAAAATATTAAAAACCTAAGGGATCAATATTAAAAACTCAAGAGATTAAAAAACCCTAAGAATAAATATTTAAAATCCTAAGGGATCAATAAGGCCATGAGATCAATATTAAAAAAACAAGAGATTAATAGACCCTAAGAATTAATATTTTAAACTCAAAAACCTAAGAAATTAATAAACCCTAAGAAGATTAATATTTTAAACTCAAGAAATAAATAACCACAAGGGATTATTAATGTTGTAAGCCAAAATAAGTAATAAGCCCAAGTGTTTAATATTACAAACCAAAGGAATTATTAAAATTATAAAGTTAAGGAAGAAATAAACAAAAGCATTTAACCTTATAAATCCAAGAAATTAGTTAACCGAACTGAAAAATATTATAAACCTAAGGGATAAATATTAGCATTATAAACCAAGAAATTAATAAACCCTAAGAATTAATATTTTACAATGAAGAGGTTAATATACCATAAGAATTAATAGTTTAAACCCAAAAACCTAAGGATTTGATAATCCATATGATTTAATATTTTAAACTGAAGAGATTAAGAAACCCAAGGGATTATTAATAATATAAACAAAAAGAACTAGTAACCCAAGGGTTTATTATTATACAACAAAGGAATTGGTAAACCGAAGGAAAACATATTAAAAACATAAGAGCTCAAAAAGGCCAAGGGATCCATATTAAAAACAGAAGATATTAGTAAAGCCTATGAATAAATATTTTAAATGAAAATGGCTAAAAAACTCACCTGATTAATAAATTTTAAGAATTAATTTTTTAAATAAAAATGATTGATAAATTCACATGATTATTAATATTATAAACCGAAGGGAAGAATATTAAACCAAAGAGATTAATATTATAAACCTAAAGTATATAAAATCCCTTTGATAAATACTATAAACCGTGAGATAAACATGGTCGACCATGCTTGATTTAAACATTGAGACAATTTTTGTCACAATGCACCATTCGACCAAGAATGACAATGGTTGGCCATTATTGATTTTCATATTGGGACAATGTTTTTCATAATGTGACATTGGACTATGCATTAATATTAAACTATATGACTAATATTTTAAACTCAAGAGATTAATAAACCCAAGGGGTTATTAATATTATAAACTAAAAGAACTAGTAAAATCAAGTGTTTAATATATAAACCAAAGGAATTGGTGAACCCAAGGATAAATACTAAAAAGAAAAGGGATCAATAAGGCCAATGGATCAATATTAAAAAAATAAGATATTAATAAACCTTAAGAATTAATATTTTAAACTCAAGAGATTAATAAACACAAGAGCTTATTAATGCTGTAAACCAGAATGAGTAATAAACCCAAGTGTTTAATATTGTAAACCAAAGGAATTATTATTGTTATAAAGTTAAGGAAAAAATAAAGGGAAGCATTTAATATTATAAACCCAAGAAATTAGTAAACCCAACGGAAACATTTTATAAACATAAGTAGCAAATATTAGTATTATAAACAAAGAAATTAATAAACCCTAGGAATTAATATTTTAAAGTCAAGAGATTAATATACCCTAAGAATTAATAGTTTAAACTCAAAAACCTAAGAATTTAGTAAACCATAGGATTTAATATTTTAAACTAAAGAGATTAATAAACCCAAGGGATTATTAATAATATAAACCAAAAGAACTAATAAACCCAAGGGTTTAATATTATAAACCAAAGGAATTGGTGAACCCAAGGGAAAATTATTAAAAATCTAATGGATCAATAAGGCCAAGGTATCAATATTAAAAACACAAACGATTAAAAAACCCTAAGAATAAATATTTTAAATACAAAAACCTAAGAAATTAATAAAAAATAAGAATAAATATTTTAAAATCAACAAATTAATAAATCCAAGGGATTATTAATATTATAAACCAAAATAACTAATAAACCCAAGGGTTTAATATTATAAACCAAAGGAATTGGTGAACCCAATGGATAAATATTAAAAATGTAAGAGATCAACAAGGCCAAGGGATCCATATTAAAAACATAAGAGATTAGTAAAGCCTAGGAGTAAATATTTTAAATACAAATGAATGAGAAACTCACATGATTAATAAAAATATTAATAAATCTTAGGAATTAATCTTTTAAATAAAAAATATTGATAAAGTCACATGATTATTAATATTATAAACCGAGGGGAATAATATTAAACCAAAGATTAATATTATAAACTTGAAGTATATAAAATCCCTTTGATAAATACTATAAACCCTGAAATAAACATGGTTGATCATGCTTGATTTAAACATTAAAACAATTGTTTTCACAATACAACATTGGACCAAGTATGGCCATGGTTAGCCATGGTTGATTTTCATATTGAGACAATATTTGTCACAATGTGACATTCGACCATGGAATAGATTGACCGGCTATGGCTAACGCTGATTAACAATGGTTTCCCATGGTTTATTTTCATATTGATACAATGTTTTTCAGAATGTGACATTGGACCATGCATTAATATGAAACTGTAGGACTAATATTTAACCACTAATATTTGGATCTAATAAACTCAAGGGACTAATATTACGAACCGAAATAATGATAAAACT
Source organism: Pinus albicaulis (assembly GCA_034641835.2). NCBI lineage: Eukaryota > Viridiplantae > Streptophyta > Pinopsida > Pinales > Pinaceae > Pinus > Pinus albicaulis. The sequence continues at coordinate 352,353,189 of CM076575.1, read as the reverse complement.
TAACAGATCAGTGTTAAAAACCCAATGGATCAACAAATACAGGGAAATACTAATATTATAAATATAAAACATCAATAAATAAAAAATATTATTAATATTATAAGCAAAAAACATCAATAAACCGAAGGGATTATTAATATTATAAACCCAACAGATTAATATTATAAATAAAAATTATTAATAAACTCAAGTGATTAATAAAGTCAAAGGATCAATAAAACTAATAAAAAAATATAAAAACCAAAGAAATTAATAAACACTAAGAATTAATTTTTTTAAACTCAAGAGATTAATAAACCCAAGGCATTATTCATATTAAAAACCAAAAGAATTGATAAACCCAAGGGTTTAATATTATAAACCAAAGGAATTGGTGAACCCAAAAGATAAATCTTTATAACCTAAGCAATAAATAAGGCCAAGGGATCAATATTAAAAACAAAAGAGTTTAATAAAGAATACGATTTAATATTTTAAACACAAAGGATTAATAAAGTCACACGATTATTAATATTATAAACCCCAGGTGATCAATAAACCTTATTGATTGTTTTTTTTTTTTTTTTTTCTGAGTAAGACTAATTATATTAAGGAAAAAAACATATGGTACAATCAGAGCTTTGCAGAAAAGCAAAGTAAAGAAGCAAGGGAGCCGGAAATGATGAAATATCAACCTCGGTCCCAAAAACAACCATGGAAAAACCAGGAGGCAACAAGGTGAACTGAAAAACAGAGAGCTATACAAAGGGGTCTACCCAGAGTGGGTAGAAACATCCATACGGCATTTTTTCACTTTCTTCTTGCTAACTTTAACCCAGCCATTGCGACTTGGCTGGACAGGAACTAGTTGTTGATTGTTCTGCGCTGAAGGAGAGGTCTCCTTATCTGAATCAGAGGAGGAGGGCTCATGCGTGCGTTTCTGCGGGATCGGAGATGCCAAAGGAACCTCAGGGCAGGCCAAGGGGGATTCCTTCACGTGTCCAACATTTTTTTCATCTGCTTCTATTTCTTCCTCGTCCGAGCTGAAAGAGTCTATATCATCCATGGGGGGTGGGTCACATGGTTTCCAGCTCTTCGATTTGGATTTACCTCTTTTATTCTTCCCTTTGTCGAGAAACATAGCATAGGAGTTTTGGAGGTGTCCTGTCTGATGGCAGTGGCGGCACCGGAAGGCAGTGTTCTCATATTCCAAGGTTTGGGTCCAATGAAAGTCCCCAATTTTGAGATTGATATGATCTGGTAGCCCTTTGCTGATGTCTATTTCTGCACAAATTCTGCCAAAGGTGTAAATTCCTTTCTCCCCTCTTGAGGTATCCATGGCCAAGAAGCGACCTAAGGTATTCCCAATCCCCTCGAAGACTGCGAAGTGCTAGAGGTGCGCAGGGAGGTTTGGTAGTCTGACCCAGATGGGAAGCTTGGTAGTGACAGCTGTGGAAGGGTCAAAATCTGGAAACCATGGGGTGAGGAAGAGCCCCGCCGATCCCCAGAACCAGGGGCCTCCGGTAAGAGCTTTCTGATAATCTTCATTGAAGGCAAGGACCACAATGAAAAAGCCTTTCGAACAAAATAAGACCTTGCAGTTGTTGGTCCAGTTGGAATGGATCCACTTGTATAGATCTTCTGATCAAGGCCACAGTCCATTAAACCTGCAAATGAGGGCTTTTTCTGCAAACGTCTGAAATTGATCATCCAATGTTGGATGAGAGATTTCAATAGAGGGGGATTCCTCTATTTTTGCCACCAGGAAAGGCTTGGGTACCTCAGCTGGTTGAGCGGCTCGCTTGGAGGGCTGCGAATGAAGCGCATCCTTATAAGAGAAGGCAGGAGCCGCGGAGGTTTGCCCAGGAGCTCCTCCTCTCAAGCGTAGGGAAAGCACAATTGAAGCATCTTTTTTTATATTGTAATGGGACAGAGGTAGGGGATTCTCGAGTTTTTTACCTTTGTAGAGCAATCGCAGGAGATCTGGGGGAATCCCCAAACTGAGTTCGAGATCTTGCAGAAGATCCTGCACCAAGTCCGTGGCTTGTACCCAGAGCAACTTTGTTCCCCCGGATAAAAGGGAGATCTGGATCTGGTAAGCGGAGGAAGAAGAGGCTGAAAACTGATGATCTTCGCTTCGAACCTTCTTCTGAGCTGTGCATGTTCCTTGTGTCCCGAGACCCAGAAGGTTGTTGGCATTGAAAACCTCTGGGTGAAGAATAAAGCTCTCCGGGGGTAGTCTTCGATCCCATTTGCCTTGAAGGGTGTGTCTCCGTGTTGCAGGATCTACGCAAGCAGGGGTAGCCTCATGATCCGCAGTTTGAGCACAGAAGGCAGCCGAATGGGAGGGCCAGGTCTGCGGCCAGATCAAAGTTGGGCAAGAGAAGCCATTAGCAGCGACGGCAAAGAGACCCACTGGATCTTCTCGCTCTATTGTGGTGTCTGCGATGGTAGGAGATCCTAACAAGGCTGCTGTTAAGTCGGCGGCGGAGGGAGAGCCGAACAGGGCCAAGGTTGAGACGGCATCGGCGGCCTCCAGGCGAGAAAAGAAAACCATAGCGTATTCCATCAGAATGGGATAAACCTTACTGATTGTTAATATTGTAAACCAAATGAATTAATAAACTAAAGTGATATTCAATTCCACCATCAGTGAAACCAAATAAATAACCTTGAAATTAATATATAATTATTTTTGTCTTTACATCAAAAAATCCCACTACAAAAATGGACTTGAAGCTTTCCATAAAAAGTCATTTATCAAATAGCCTCTTCCAGAACACAACCACACTGACGACAAAAGTAACACAAATTCAAATCAACCAGATAATGATCACGACACTTAATGCATTCCAACCAATCCCTTCTTGTTTTTCTCCCAGCCTCCCTCATGTGCACATGCAACTATTATTTTACATTCATTTTCATTTAATCTAGCACATGAAGATGCTCATCAATAAAAGCAGGATGGAAGCCATGTTTTCTATCTAACTTGTTCCGAAGATACGAAATAAAAATGATCACTCTAGAAATATTTTCCACCACTTGATTATAATAGATTCCATCATTATTATCCATATCTGCATTTGAAAGGGAAAATGAGAAAATCAAAATTAATACACACAGACAGACACAGAAACATCTAAGCATGCACACACACACATAGATATATATGTGTGTGTGTGTGTGTGTGTGTGTGTGTGTGTGTGTGTGTGTGTGTGTATTTATATGTATATGTATGTATGTATATATGTATGTATGTATAGATAAAGCATAACACCCCATCTTTATTATTGTTAAAAAAATCAATCTTAAAAATGTCATGCTATAAAATAATCTAACGCTACATGAAAAAAATGATATAAAATGTCTACAAATATAAACCTCACTAGAAATACATATTGTACACATGAAATGAGTGATAAAATTAAATGAGTGATATGACCCTTATTACAATAATCAACAAAAAATCATGATCTTTTTATCTTAATGTTTAAAATCAAATATTAATAATGTTAGTATTTCTATATTTGTATTTAAATTAGTGTTAATGTATATACTAATGTTAGTTTAATATTAATATCAAATTTAAATATGTTGTCATTGAACCGAACCATAACATATTTATAAAACCACATTGATAAATATTATTAGTTGGATGTCGTAGGGATATGGACTTCAATCTTGATTTTTAATGATTTTCTCATATAACTGGTTGTATATGTATCAATGGTTCATTGTAACGAAAAGAACAGTAGAGACTTAAAAAAAGGAGGTAAATTGAACAACATGAATAACGATGTAACAAATTTCTTAGATATGATGAATGTATTTATTTCATTAATACATGAAAATCATTATTGTATTAAATGTAAATAAAAAGGATAATAAAAGAAATTAAAAAAAAATTCTATAAATATGTCACAATATTATTAGTTGCATTCCATAGTGATATGGAATTCAATCTTTATTTTTAATTATTAGCTCATATAACTAGTTTTTTTTATCTCTGAATGGTTCATAGTAAATAAAATAACAAAAACCATTTAAAAAAATAAGTAAATTGAACAACATGAAAAATGATGTAAACAACTTTCCAAAATATTGCTATCAATATGATGAATGTATTCATCTCATTAATTTAGCAAAATCATTATTATATTAAAATTAAATAAAGAGGACAATAAAATAAATTCAAAAAACATTATATAAAGAGCTAAAAGTATTAATAGTTGCATGTGATAGCAATATGGACTTCAATCACTTGTCGTCCTTCTTCCTTATTGTAACATATGCACTATTTTTCATCTTGGAATAACGATGGAAAGAAAAAGGAGGTGAAATGTGTAAACCATCTATTGATTTCACTCTTGATATGGCTGTGAAGGTCGGGCCTTGCTGCTCTTTATTCCCGATATGAATTGATGCTTGTTCTAAAGTCAAACCCTATGACTTGTGGATTGTAAGAGCCCATGCCATCTTTAAAGGAATTTGTTTCTGATTTCCTCTTATCACTGGTGTGATAGGTACAATGTTTGAACTTCTTGCATCAAATGGAACACCAACGTACTTATCATAAGCAACAGTTGTGAACATTGGAAGTCGAGGTGGCTTAGAGGTAGGCATATAAAATATTTCCTTCACATATCCAAGTGAACCATTCACCAAACAAGATTCAACCCACAAATTGCATGTCAACATAACATGATGGCCATGAAACAACAAAACTTCACAGTCCAATTGATCATCATTGGCACCACTGATTTCTGACTACCTTGAATTTTCATCAATACATCGCGCAATTGGAGAATTTAATGATTTTAACACATGCTTTTTATGGAAGAACACCAAATTATTTGTTGGAAACATGTGAACTATTGCATTAAATAAATCCCTTTCTCTAGGATGCAACCTCATATCAGCCCACAACATAACAAATTCCCAATCGTCAAAAACTTGTTTTGCATTTCTTATTTTATTGAGGACTATACGAAAAAAATATTGTTTCTCATTATTCCCTTGTTGGTGAAATATTGTGTGAAGAGTGACAACAATGTTGAATTTTTTCCACAAGACTTTCTGTGTTGTATTACCTACAAAAAAATTATTATCTCTCATAGCACGTAGCTAGCCCAGGTCACCCACAAGGATGATGGATCTGCCACCAAAAGGAAATTTTTTTTTCTTTAGAAATGCTTCTCGTAATCGAGCATCTATTTGCATGAATAAACTTGATCCTAAAAATCTAATTTCATCAATAAATATATATATTGAATATGCCTAATTTCATCTTGGAATACTGCTATCCATTGACCCTGTAGTCGTTTCATATATTTAATCAAAAATTTTAGAGCAGAGTGTATTTTGTTTGCATGTATATTAAAAGCAGCTATTCCTGTGGGGGAAAGAAGAAGCAAAGGACTTTTTCCATTAATTGAAAAATTAGAAAGAGCTTAAAAAATACGACGGATAAGGAAAGACTTGTGAGTGCCTTCAATTCCCTACACAATCATAAGAAGAGCTTCACGAATCTCACATTCAGCAAAATGCCTTAAAATTTTTTGAAAATAAAGTCTTTGTTTTTCTGCCAATGAGTCTGCAGATGCAAATTTTCTATTTTAAAGGTTGACAATATCACCCCTCTATTTTCCATTCCTTATAAAATTAATATCTTCTTATACCACATCATCAGAAATAGTTGTACTTTTCTAGTCAAAGGATATATCAAAATCCCTTCGAACAAGGATGTGAAGATCATAAACATTCATATTATTTGGTGGAACCAGGCGAGAGAAAAGTTTTATTCTTGAAAATCATCTTCAAGATTTGTTTCCTGGTTAGAGAAATCACCATCTTATCCATCTTCAATATTGTCGACACTTGATGGATTTTGATCAACATGCCATAGTCGATATAAAAAATTCCTCCAATTTTCAACAATAATTTCAGCTGAAATCCAAATATTCATACAAATGTCATGAAATCACTTGTACAAGAGCAATTCTGTCCAGAAAAAGGTGTCAAATTTGTCTGAACCCTCACTAGGAATACAATAAAATCATGGCCAAAACCGAACAATAGCATGAACACCTCTAGGCTTCCTGGGATCTTTTTTACGCTTGCTATCAAATGTATATGATCTTGTTGTTTCTATCAAAGATATATGTTCAAGGAAAACATGCCACTTCTGATAATGTTGAAAAAAAGTATTCTAAGATGAAGATTGGATGCCATTCCTTCATATTTTCCTGAAAAAATATCTTCCAACATTTAATGAAACAAACTTTTGACTACAGAAAAAAAAAGGTACCTTAAGCAACATATGTCATGTTTCTTACGCTCTAATGTCACAGTCAACAATTGTTTCTGCGAGAAACCTTCTATAAGAACCTAAAGCATGATCCTTAGGGGAAATCGAATTTGAAATTCTAGTTAACATATGATGATAAATTTCAGAAATTTTCTCCTCTTTTGATGCACAGTTAGCAATATATTTGAGGAAAACATACTGAGAAAGAACTGGATGGCAATTAACATTTTTACACCACATTTTTAGAAGGTTAATGTTATGTACATTGAACCTATCGTCATTTATTGTGGGGTCATATTTTTTTCTTCCTTGATCATCTATGAACAATCTTGATTCCTCAAAAAGATACCATGGAGAATTTTACCGACATGTGAGAATAGTGTCGTTTTTGCGCAAACAATAATCTACACTACACTTTGTGTGCCTTTAGACATGATTCAACAATTCTTCATAATCATTATGAGGATTTCAAGAGAAAATATTATCAGTATTCAATAGGAAAGGTTCATCATTGAGACTTCTTGGAACCATTATGTTGCGATGATGTATTTCACGTGGATTCCATGCAGTCACATAATTGTCAAAGAATCTCTTTGCAAGTTGTAAAACATAAGAATTTTACCTATCAAGTATTTCCATGTCAAGAGTGCCTTAAAACCATAGGAAACCATGGATATGTGTTGAATATCTATGCCACCACTCATATATGAAGAAAATGAGTATAGAGTTACTAAAAAAAATATAAATAGAACCATAATAAAGAATTGAAAATGAATAGAAAATAAATTCAACAACATAGACCTATACCAGAAGCCTTTCGATTGAAAATATTTTTGGATAGATTCCTCTGGAAATATATTGAATATATGGTGCATAAAAGTGGAAAAAATATGAGAGTACTGGATAACATTCTCAATTTTCATACGGTGTTCATTTAAGGAACAAGAATGTGAAGGTACAGGCATGAGGTTATGCAACTCTCACCACTTTGTGTCAGCTGCACTCAAAGTAAAAAAGTAAGATGGAAATCCCAACTAAGTAATCATGTCAGCCAATTCAGCCCAACATTTAGTCCAGTATTCCCTTTTACCTCGCAGATAAGAACCAAACCACATAAGATGCTCAGGCAACTTATTATTTTGTAAATCAGAAAGTTGATGACGCAAGTTTTGAATTATTGTCGATGAGTTATGATGTAAATGCTTCTTCACAAAAACTACAATAGCTGCTTGGATCTGATGCCACGTTATCATGTTAAATATGTAATATCGAAAGAGAGGATGGATTCCAAACCTCTAATCACAGTATATAAGAATATGCAATGCATACTCATGAAGGTCAACACTACAAATACGTGGTTGCAACCAATCATCACCACCAATGGGGAACAATGTGGGGAATTCCATATTTAATAACCCCTTGGTATTATATTCATTCACCGGTGAGGTTCCAATATTGGGCCAATCCATTTCTTGAACATGTGAAGAATCAAAATTATCAAGAAATGCTCTAATTTATTTCTCTTCTCTCCATTCATTGGGTAGGTGAGCAACAAAAGAAGAAGGATGAGAGGGAAAATGCTCAAAAAACAACCCTTCATTATTAGCTGCATTGATCTCAGATTCTTCAATATCACAATCAACAAATTTAAGATGGGAGGAGACATTTGTTGATCTTTCAGGTAGAGCATTCACTGAATCATAGTTAATTACAACATCTCGATAATATTTATCACATTCAATTTTGAAAATAAATCCAGCCATAACTCAAGATATTTTGACATAACATTCATAATATTTAGACGGAGCGGTATGTATCATCACAATCAAAAAGTCAAGATATTCAATATGTCGGGGAAGACTTTGTGAAATTGTAGAAATATCTTAGGGAAAGCTAATTTTATGGCCTCTATACTTATATTTCCCACCTCGAGGACGTGTCACTTGAAAAATAGGATTTAAATGTGCTATTAACATTTATTCAACTTGAGTAAGAACTCTTCAAATATGAGGTTAATCACGAGGATCCATGTTATTATATCTAGAAAAATGATGGTAATTTTTTTCATTTTTACATTGTGTGCAAACAAGTCCTTCAGAATCTCACAAAACTTGGATTCCAGGATGTGATTCTTGGCAGATGTGGCACATTTCGAAAACTGACAAGCTATCTATCTTTTCTCAAAATATTTTATGCACTGAAATCATGTTTTCATAAAAATTAATATGATCTGTATTGGTTGGACCCTATGGAGAATGATGTGGAGGAGTATAATTTCTTCTAAAATGTACTTGATTTTCAACACCATGAGATTCCCTTCCCAATTTTGAAACATGTGGAGTAGATCTCTGACAAGGCCTTTCCAAATTTATGGTCTGCATTTTTGGAACCTGAGAGGATGATAAGTTGTCTTTAGCATAATTTTTTTTTTAAAATTTTATGTCCAACTAATTATAAATGAAAAAATAAAATTAATAATCAAATTCATTCAATATTTACATTTCTTTGGCGATGTGGGTGAAGGCTATGAGATGTTTTCTCTTCACATCTAACATCAGTGATTAGAAAATTTTGGGAGTTATTTTCTATGCCTCTATTCAAATGAGTTGTTTCATATTTCTAAAAAATAAAATTCATTAAAAAACTAAATGTCCAACCAATAAAGATTAAAAATTGTTAAACAAATAAAATACAGTGAAAATTACGTTAGTTTGAAAATTTGATGTTTTGAATTCCATTTCTCCAACCTCATTATATGAAATCATGTTTTTTACATAAAAGGTTATAAAATACAATGTAAAACTAACTATAAATGAAAAAATGAGGAAAATATCAAATTCATTCAACATTTACATTTGGTTGGCGATCTGGATGAATGCTATGAGATGGTTCCTCTTCACTTGTAACATCAGTAGATGGAACATCTACGAAGTTAATTTGTATGCCTCTATTGAAATGAGTTGTGTCCTATTTGAATAAAATAAAGTATGCAATAAAATTCATGTCCAACCAACTAAAAATTAAAAAAATTAAAAAATAAAATCAAATACATTGAACATTTACATTAGTTTGCCGATTTGATTGTCGAGGGGAATATAGTGGAAGGTTATGACATGCTTCATCTTCAATTCTCAGATTATTATATGGAATACTTGGGGAGTTAATTTCCATACCTTTATTAAAATGAGTTGTATCTTATTCCAAGAGAATAAAATACCTTATAATTTAAGTAAAAAAAAAAATTGGAAATAAAGGAATGGAATAAAACAACCATTATTGCAGTAACCGTCAAAATATCATTGTGTTACCTCCATTTTTCCATGTGAATTGCTATCGGGGATGACTGATTATGTTCGTGGGACAACGTTATTTTTAGAAGGGGTATTGGAAGATATGATGTTTCGACCAAATGGCTCCAAATTATCAAACAAATGGGCAATAAAACTATCATCCAAGTCATCACATACAATGTCATCATTGCCTCCACCATGGATATTTTGCAACCTTTGGCCTTGCTCAAAAGATGAAATTGTAGAGATAGAAGGGTTGGGGTGAAAATTTGCATCCACGTTATCAATATGATGTTCTTCCATATTGCGAGATGTTTCCCCAATATTATGAACATTTTCAGGAGAGCATCAAACAGCCAAATTATTTTGACGAGTGGCATATTCTAGCAATGAACTATAAAGGGGAAATGTTCTTTCCATGCTATACAAGGAATCATAAAATCATTTTGAATAGTGGTTTCACTCGTTCTTCTATGATATGTAGCTCTCCTATGCTCATTTATTGTGTCCTTATTTTTTTAATATCGTAAAAGACGACTTTCATTAGACCCGTCACGCAATTCTGGTGACATATTCCATTTTCTTGTACGCTTGTTTGTGCCTTCACATTGCATGTCTACAATGAATAGATACATATTTATTATGGAACCATAAACATGGAACATATAATATATGCAATATAAATAAACACAGAAGAATGAAAAAGAACCAGGTTTTTTTTTCCAACCATATAAAAACATTAGAATTGTATATGGTATTTTTCCAACCATATAAAAAAATTAAAATTGTATATGGTATTTTTCCAACCATATAAAGTTATGAAAACATAAGAGGATTTTTCCAAATGGCTAAAAATAAAAAAGGTTTTTTCCAAATGGATAAAACAAAAAAGGCTAAAATTTCATGTCTCATATTAGAATTGTAATGGGAAACCCATATAACTGGAATAAAATACTATAAGAATTATATGAATTGGAAATATATCTAAATATTTGGAAGTGTATAACATAAAAATATAAATGTAAATAATAAAATGTACGTAAATATATAACATTGTTTGAGAACAAATGATAAAAAACAAATGCAAACACCATGTATAAAATAAGTCACAGTAACTACAATTATAAACACAAAAAAAATAGATAGCATGCGAACACATTCAAATGAAATTAAGAGAACTAAAGGGGACACAAAAAGAAATATTTTTGAGCAAATTGCAATGGGATTCAATATCCAACATTTGATACATACTCGTATAGAATAAATCCCAGCAGGAGCCATATAAATATCCATCCAATTGTAATTTTAAAGTCTTAACATACAAACCCAAAAGTATGTAAAGTAAAAAAAAATGGAAATATTTTCCACAACCACAAAGAGAATATAAAATGAAAATATATGTAAGAAATAATAACATGACTAATAGCCTAAGCCTCCATTTCCATATCTAATGGTGGAATCTCATCAATAGAATCCATACGATGAGCAATTGCAAAAACATTTCTAGACTAGATCAAATCATTGCACTCTTGCAGCGTTGGAGACCAAAACCCATACATGAATTATCAATATCATTTGGAAAATAGAGGCCAGTCATAATTTTATAGAATAGGAAAGGAACTTCACTATAGTTTCACGTAAGAACCACACCTTCGACTATTTGAAATGGAAGATAACCATGACATTTTCTATTTATATCTGTACAGATTTCTTCCAACATCATCCATATGAAGCCCCAATCATCCTCAAAGTAGTCAATTCTCTGTTCAACACATGGGTGACCAAATTGGAAATTATCTATTTCTTCAATTCACCATACAGAAGTGGAGCCATCATTGATAAGACATATCAATTGATTCTTGCATATTGCTAATGACATACACCATATGTCAGTGATTGAAACAAATGAAAAACCCCATTCATTTTTTATTACATCAAACCAGTAGATTGTATACCCATATCAAGGATAATATTCATACTCTACATCCAAATAGAGCCAAAAAAATTTACTTTTATAAAAGACTCCATTCTAAGGGGGTGAAGTGCCACCAAATGGAAGATCAACCCTTCACCAAACCCTATCAAGACTATTGCAAACATAAAATTTAGACTACATTCTATCATAGATATGTTTTAGAACAACCGAGTCATATTTGATGCTGCTTAAATTTTCCAATAACCAAAATAATCTCAGTCTCCAATTCAAATTCTCCCAATGTTTTTTAAGGCCTTTATCAATGGATTCATTACTAAATAGTTAAATGAATGGGAGAATTATCTCGGTAAGGATAAAACTACCATTGGTCCAAAAATAAACTCTACTTTGTATCTTGAATCTATGAATCGCAAATGGAAACAAGATATACGCCTATTTTGATTAAGGTATTCAACAAAAAAATAACTGTCTTCATTATTGAGGAAAGGAACCATAAATCCAAATTGATTTGTAAAGATATTCTTGCAACACAATAACAAAGAAGGGTTTCGCAAAGAATTCTTCCATTTCTTAGAAACAATGCTAAGCCTTATCACAACCGATAAAGGGAGCGAGAGGAAGACAATTTCAAGAATTTCGAATGGAATACAACTCCAAATAGCTGGATCCATGATAAAACAAGGAAATAACCTACCATAAAAGAAAACAAACATGATATGAACAAAAAAAATTCAATTGATGGTGAATAGAATTAAAATTTACATACATAAGAAATTGTGCATCTACAAATAAAGTAAAATTCACATATACATAATGTATAAAATCATATGAGCCATAGGAACATTATTATAATAGTTAAAAAGAACTCACAATTTTATAAACCTAATGTTTACAATCCAATATTATTAATCTTAATAAATCTATTTTTATGTCTCTATTAATGTCTATGTTTAATATTGATGTAAATGTTTGATGTTCAATATAAATATTAACTTAAAACAATTTTTTTTTAATATTAAAAAGCTTTATCTTATATACCTCGGATTATAAAATAACATATTGTTACACTGACCACAATTATATAAAAATACCATTTTTTTAAATTCTAATTTCATTGAACCTAAAAAAAACATAAAGTTAAATTCTAATGTCATAGAACCTATGTAAACGTAAAGTTACCAATCCTATTGCTTAATGAAATATCTATATTGATGTTTAAATGCAATGTTCACATTAATATATAAATGCAAAATTTACTTTTATATAAATTTACATGTTTAACATTAACATCTATATTTATTATTAATATTAATTAACATTAAAAGAGATTGAAATTTAATTTTAATATTAAAAATTTCATATTTAATTTTAAATATTTATATTTATTATTAATATTAATATCAATAAATATTAATTTTAATAATACTAATGCTAATTTTAAATAATTAATATTATTAGTAATAATATTAATAGTAATCAAAATAATAATTTTAATATTAATCATGAAAATATTTATAATTGTAATAATATAAGTATTAATATTGATATTAATATTTGATATGTTAATTTTAAATATCTATGTTTATCAATGTATATGAATATTAATAAAAAGAATAAATATTGAATTTAATTGAAAACATAAATATTGAAAAATTTTAAGTTAATAATATGAAAACTTAGCAATATCTAATCATATTCATTATATGTATTACATGAATGGCCTTCTTTGTATATGGATGAATCTCACTCATATATCAATATTAATTCTATAAATTTTTATATCATGTATTATTTAATAATTGAAAAGATAATTTCATAATTATAATAAATATATACTAATTTGATCTAATTTAATGAAATTAAATGGTTAAAAAGAATATAAATGTAAAAATAATAAATAAATAATACTTGAAATTTTGTTGATATAGGTTGCAATGATTATATAAATTATATTAATTTTATTATATTAATGTATGAATATATCAATATTATTACATATTAATGATAATTATATTAATTGTATTAATTATATTATATTAACAATATCAATATTAATATTATTAATCAATAAAAAAATTATAAATAAATAATCGATTTTTTTCTTTAGTGAAAGTTAATGAAAAGAAAAATTCTTTAACATCCAGTGATGATGATTATGGTGATAATGGTTAACGTCCACTGAGACCAATATTTGGTCTATCGGACCTAAAGAAAAGAGTTATTTAATTTTATTTAAGATTTTATTCCTATGCTCAAAAAGCTTGGAGAGAAGCCTCCCCAACTCACTATAATTTTGACATCTTAAAAGGCTAGGAAGGTCAGTATTGCAAGAAATATTATGAAATTGAGCTCTAATGTGGTTGTACGTGGGGCACTCTAAGAGGATGTGATTTTCATCCTCGATGTCCATATTCTCACAAAGATGGTAGATCCTTTCCATCCATGGTATTTTAGGAACTGTCCAATGACCTGTTTCACTATGGAGCTCATGAGAGTTCGTTCTAATCTTGGCTATATTAATTTTCTTATTTGAGCTAGTTAAAATAGAGAGATACTTTTGATCTTCTAAGGTGGGGTTGATGACCTCCTTATAATACCTTAATTTTATTTTAGCTGCTAGATCTTTCTCACACAACATTTTTTCTTTGAACTTAGAAGTAACAATTTTTTAATGTTATTGACGTTTTGCAATGCAAAATTCTCATCGATCTCCCAATGGTTTAACCAGGCCCTGGTGTCTTTATACCAACCTCGTTTGAGCCTTAAGTGGTTTTGGCTGGAATTTGAAGCTAGCTTAGGAGGGCTATGGTCTCCTATGCTATTGACCTTATGCTTGTACAATAGAAGCCTATTCATAGCTAGGCTCTTGATAGGGGAAAGACCCACTTCTATAAGGAGAATAGGATAGGGTGTATTGCTTTTAATTTTAAGGTTATACATTATAAAACCCTTCTGGATTTGCTCAATATTTCTCCAAGATTCTCTAGAGATGCTGCAACCCCAAACCTCACATCCATATAAGATAACAGGAGTGACTAAAGTTTCAAAGAGGAACTTCTTTCTATCCCACATTATGAGGTTTGTCATTTTACAATTATTTTCAAGACCAAAATAAGCTTTCCACCCCCCACTAATCCTTTTCCGAATGCTATAGTTCCAGTTGAGCTTGTGATGAATATTAATTCCTAGGTACTTGTAAGAAGACACTTCCTCCAAGTTACTATTGTCATACATAAAATTAGTGTAAGCTTCCTTTTTGGATTTCATAATCATAACTTTTGTTTTGTTAGTGTTAACATACATACCCATGGTAGAGTAGAAATCCTTAAGAAGTGTAAGTTTCGTATCGAGATCAGATGGGCACCTTGCGAGAAGAATAATATGGTCAGCATAGAGAAGAAGGATGATGACTATCCCAGCTAAGATCGTGCTAGCACATCTTGCTTCCTCTAAAATACCTTCTAGCTTGTCGATGTAAATGCCAAATAGGGTAGGGGAGAGGGGGAAACCTTGTTTAATTATGATATTACACCTAATATCTTTCGACCACCCCTAATTTCTCTTTACCTTGGCAATTAAATTCTCGTATAACCTTATAGCAGCCGCTCTTAGTTCGAAAGGAACATTTAGCTCTTCTAATCTATTCCATAGGTTATTTCTAGGAACTGTATTGAAAGCCTTTCTAAAGTCCACAAAGCAACAAAAGAGATTGGATTTATCATTGCGGAATTCTTCCACAATGATCCTAAGTGTAAGGAGGTGGTCCGTTGTTGAGTGATGCTTTCTAAAACCCATTTTGCCTTTAGCCCGCTTACCTTTACTTTGAAGCCAAATGCTCAACTTATTTTCCAAAATAATACCATATAACTTGGCTAAGAGAGGGTTGATCATAATTGTTCGATAATTAGATGGGTTATTTGTATCCCCACATTTAAAAATAGGGATAATTAGGCTCTGATTCAAAGGTTTAGGGAACCCTTGCTTGACCGCTTGGTTGAAAAGCTTGTGGATGTGGGGGATAAGGACAGGGCCTACAATTTTTAAGATTTCCGCCTGGTAACCTTCAATGTCTTTAGCTTTCCCATTTGTCAGGCGTTTAACCCAAAAATTAATGTCATCTAATGAGAAAACTTCTTTCGTTGTGAGCAGGGTTTCAAAATCCCTGGCATTTGGAGATTCATAAAGATTTTTAAGATAGGAATTCTAGTCGTGTAAAACAATTTTATTATTATATTTAGTTTTCCTAGTTAGAATCTGCCTTCAGAAATTTTTAGGAGCCACCTTAGAGAGTTGCAAGAGATTCTCTTGTCTTTTACAAATATATTTCCTTTTTTTCCTTTTAGTTAGGGCTTTGTAGATTTTTATCTTGTTAATTTTGAGAGATTCATCAAGAGCTTCCTTAATTTCTCTCCTTGCACTTTTACAATCTTTGTCATACCATGGATTGGTTTTTCTATTTCTTTTATTACTTGAGACTTCAATTGATAACTTGTTAATATAATATGAGAGGGTTGTAGTAAAATTATAATAGAGGTCATCTATGTTGTCTATACTAGATAAAGGAAGCAAATTAGTTTTTAATTCATTTAGAAAGAGATCGTTTTTATTTCTATCAAATATTAATTACCATTAAGTAATATCTATTATTATTTTTACATGAATGACCATCCCTATATATGGATGAATATCACTCATGCATCAATATTAATTCTATAAATTTTTTATATAATTTATTATTTAATAATTAAAATGATAATTTCATAATTATATTAAATAGATATTTACAAATATAATTTGATCTTGATAATATGTATTTTAATTTAATTAATGCTAAAAAATAATATAAATGTAAAAGTATAAAAAAGTTAATATTTGAAATTTTATTAATATAGGTTTTAATGATAATATAAACTATATTAATTGTATTACATTAAAGTATCAATAAATTTACAGTATTAGTATTTTATATTAATAATAACTATATTAATTGTATTAATTATGTTATATTAACACTAACAATATTAATTAGCACCGGATGCGGTTGCCTCTAGTTAATTGTGATGGGACTCGAGTCCCTCGTCGCCTCCCGAGGCAGAACCTATGTGCAGGCCATCTGGCCTCCCACACTTGCAATTACTGTGGCATTCAATTCACTACCCCACGCCATATTAACTACAGTCTCTGGAACCGTCTTCGCAAGGGGCTCTTCATCTGCTTCATTTCGGCTCTTGGCATGGATCGGGATTATATGCATGGTGCATGCCCTGTTTGCTCTGTCGTTGTGTTTCACTGTGCTGCTTGCCTGTCTCCCTGCTCGATGCCCAGTGCTCGAACGCAAACTGGCAGAAGGTGTGAACTGGTATTTTGTTTGGAAACCACTCCGGAATTCCATTATTCGCACAGTCATTTCTGTTCTTCCAATTCGCAGTATTGCTCCAGAGGTACTGTGCATTCTCTGCCTTCTTGCCCGCTTCATTTTCCTCCCTCCTCCATGCCTCATTTACGCCAGCGCATGCGCTATCGATGAGGCTCCACTCGGGGCAGAGTTCATCGTTCTCTGTCGTCCCTTGCCTCCGACTCTTCCTCGGACTATTCTTTGGCATCCAGAGGCCAGAGAGGCAGACCTCGTGGCTCAGCCTCCGCATCTCCCTCTGAGCCTCTGGTTCGCCCTCCTGATGCTCCCTCCGTCCCTCACCCGCATCCCTCTTCTTCCCGCTGCCAGACTTCCCAACGTGCTGAGTTCACCTTCCACTGCACATTCCATCGTCCTATACTCAAAGCCTTTGTTATGGTCTCAGTTTGCGAATAATCCGTTCATTCAATGCTTCCTCCGCCTTCTGCTCCTGGTCCCTCCATCACTCTCCAGGGCTCCTCTGTTCCCAGCCCCATTCCTGCTGACTTGGCCGAGTTAAATCCTATCCCGAACGTTTCTCTACAGGTTCAGAATGTGGAACACAAGGACAAAGACAGAGTGCCACCTTCCGCGGAGGACGAGAGGATCAACGACGAATGGGGCTGCAGAATCGTTGAAGAACCGCCCCCAGCCACCGATGCTCAGTAGTCAGAAGATATCTCAGAGGTTTTGGTTTACCAGGTTCAAAGTTTTCATGCTCTTTCTGGTTGTTTTGTGGTCTTATCCCCTGCTTGCAGAGCGACATGTTATATTTTTGGTTTTTTTGACAAACTATTGGGATGTAATGCCGGTTTCCCTCACAAGGGCGACGAATTTTAATCTTTTGGGACCGGTTTCCTCACAAAGGGCGGTCCAAACCATGATATTTCCTGGCAGTCAGGCCCTGTGCTCAGGCTTCCTTAGCTGGGACAGTGGCAGCTCTGTATTATTATGTTAATTATTAATAGAATTAGTGTTAATTACAAAAAAAAAAACACTAACAATATTAATAAATAAATAATCAGTATTAAAGTAAACTTTTGATATGTGCCTCAACTAATTTTATTTATTATTAAAATTACTAATTTAATTATACAATATGTACAAACCTAAAATTTAACAAATAAATAGTTTTATTATAAATTATCATAAATTTGACATGTATAAACCCAATGGTGAAATGAAAAGAAAAATTCTTTATTGTATTACATGAATGACCATCTCTATATATGGATGAATATCACTAATGCATCAATATTAATTCTATAAATTTTTATATAAGTTATTATTTAATAATTGAAATGATAATTTCATAATTATATTAAATAGATATTTACAAATACAATTTCATCTGGATAATATGTATTTTAATTTAATTAATGGTAAAAAATAATATAAATGTAAAAATATTAAAAAGTTAATATGTGAAATTTTATTAATATAAGTTTTAATGATAATATAGACTATATTAATTGTATTATATTAAAGTATCAATAAGTTTACATTATTATTATTTTATATTAATAATAATTATATTAATTATATTATATTAACACTAACAATATTAATAAATACAAAATATTAATAAATAAATAATCAATATTAAAGTAAACTTTTGATATGTGCCTCAACTAATTTTATTTATTATTAAAATTATTAATTTAATTATATAATATGCACAAATCTAAAATTCAACAGATAAATAGTTTTATTATAAATTATTATAAATTTGACATGTATAAAGCTAATGGTGAAAGTAAAATGAATATTTTTTTAGTTCCAACATGTCATTGGCATTGTGATGTGCTTGGGTATCTCAACAAAGTCACCATGTTTTAAATTTAAAATTTAACAAATGACATATTAACATGATCTATATTTGTTTGGAAAAACTAATGAATTTAGCAATTTAACAACATAAATTTTCATTTTTAAATATTTTATGTAAAAAAATTCATTTTAATAATATTTATTAATTTTTTTAGATTTTAAAAATATTTCTCAATCAGTAAGAATATTCATTAATGTTTTAATATTTTTAAAATTATTTATTATAAACATTTTATAATATTCATATATTTTTATTATAAATAAAAAATAAAAACTTACTCCATCGCTTCTTGTCCCTCCATATTTGAAATATAATTGTCTTACTTTTTAAGGAATTAGTTTTCTCTAAGTAACTAATGAGACTTTCACATTTCCTTGCAGCATTTGAAGATGTAAACATATTCTGCATATATTTTAATAATAATTTTATAGATTAATAAAAAAACACCAAAACATAGTAAAACAAATAATTACTTGTTCACCAAAATTACTTGTTCACCCAAAAATATTAGACAAAAATTTTTAATTTTTAAATTTTTTCTTAAATATTAGATATTAAAAAATATATTCTTATTATTAATTTATAACATAATATATAATTATGTTAAATATATATTAATTGCCTATAAATTTTTGGATATAATGCATCTACTATATATATATATAAATTCCAAAATTCCAATATATGTACATATGTATTAAATACTATTTAACCTTATTTGAAATCTTTCTTACTCACATTTAATGATTTTGTCGATGCCGTGTGAAGAAAGAGAGCGTATATAACTTGGAGGATGAAGCCATTGGTAGTTGAGAGAACTTCATATATCGTGACTGTAAAAGGGTTTGGGTGTCAAACATTTTGTTTGACCAGATGGTACTTAATTAAAACAGAGAGATTACATTATTTTTTTTTATTCTTCTAATTCATATGAAATGAAGCATCAGGTATCTGGTCGGTATTTAGGGAATTCATTTTTGCCATTTAGGAAATCTATTTCTATTATTTAGTTTTGAGTTTAATTATATGAGCATTATATTAATAATTTTTCACCAAAATAAATTATTACATTCTTTTCCTTAGAGGAGCAGTGGACATGTTAATTGGTGAGTATTGAGTTTTGTTAATAAATAATACAATAAGTACAAAGATGACTCAATGATGAGATGTGAGAGGGATGAGATAATTATAAACAAAAAATAAAAACTTATTCCATCTCTTTTTTGCGTCCTTTGATATTTGAAATATAATTGTCTTACTTTTTATGAAATTAGTTTTCTCTAACTAACTAATGTGACTACTTTCAATTTAACATTTTCTTGCAGTAATTGCAGTAAACACATTCTTTATATATTTTAATAATCATTATATATTATTGATAATTTATGGTTTATCGACTAATAAACAAACATTAAAACACAATAAAACAAATAATTACTTATTTACCTTAATTACTTGTTCACCCATTACTCCAAAAATTTTAATATTTAAATTCCTTCTTTAAGTATTAAAAAATATACTCTTATATTCATTTTTAATATAATATATAATTATATCAAATATAAATTAATTATATATATAATGTATCTACTATATATAATGTATTTACATATATATTGACCTTATTTGAAATATTTCTGACACACATTTTATAATTTTGTCCATGCCGTGTGAAGAAAGAGAGGGTATATAAGTGGGAGGATGAAGCCATTAGTAGTTGGGAGAAGGGGTCAAACGTTTTGTTTGAACGGGTGGTACTTAATAAACATAGAGAGCTTACCTTCTCTTTTTCAGTATTCTAAGTCATATGAAATGAAGTATGAAATGAAGTATCTTGTGGGTACTTAGGGAATTCATTTCTACCATTTAGGAAATTCACTTACACTATTTAGTTTTTATTTTGATTATTAATAATTTTTTATGAAAAAAAATAATTATAGAAGAAAGGTGGACATGTTAATTGGTGGGTATTGAGTTTTGTTAATAGATAATACAATGAGTTAAGAGATGATGCAATCATGAGAAGTGAGAGGTGTGAGGTAATTATAAATAAAAAAATAAAAACTTACTCTATCTCTTCTTTGTCTCATTTTGTACCTTCATATTTTAAATATAATTGTTTGAATTTTTATGGAATTAGTTTTCTCTAACTAACTAATGTGACTACTCTAAGTTTAACATTGCAGCATTTGAGGTAAATATTTTATTAATATATTTTAATAATAATTATATATTATTGATAATGTATGGTTTAGCGATTAATAAACCAACATTCAAACACAGTAAAACAAATAATTACTTCTTCACCATAATCCTTCCCTAAGGTGGAAAATCACATTATCAATTACTCTCTAGAGTTTTAAATTGTGGTTTTCACTATATACTGATTCTCCTCAATCTATTAGGTAGTTGATCACATTTTTAACCCACTAAAATTTCAATATTCTATGGTGGTAAGGCTCATATCTACGACATAATAAATTTTTTTTGTAAAGAATATGAGTGTATTCTCAATCCAAAATTTTCACTATAATTTACATCTGCAATTAAGCTTTGTATCAAAACATAGAGGGAGTGAGTTTTACATACCTCTCACTTCCTATTGACACTGGAACAATTTAATAGAGGATTTAAGGCCGAATATATGGCACTGAACCTAGGTATCAAATAGAAGCTCTGCGTACCTGCTTACCACAATCAATCTATTATATATCATTCAATGTATGAAACTTAGGAAATTCCCCTACAATATTGAAAAAATCAATGAACCAAAAAATTGGACTAACCTTGATATCAAATTGAAACTTTTGAAGAAACAATAAACCTGCACAACATGTTTAAGAAATGAAACTTGCAACATCTCTTCGATTCTTTTTAAATAAGCTTATTTTATTTTTGTATTGAGTTTGTTTTGTGTAATTTGAATGACTTCAGTTTCAATATAACATAAGTGTATTAAATAAATAATATGGAACATAAGGTACCCACACCTCCAATGGTGGTGCTTCATGGTGCTCCATTGCATGGCATAATTTTAATTGTAAGTTACATAATTAAATTGTAAGTTACATTATGTAACATACAATTATTAAAATATAAAAAACATTATTAAAACAATAAATCATGATTAAATTATTAAAACAATTATTGTTACATAGAAATTAAACATAATACATTCCTATAATACCAAGAAAACGTAACACATTGGCATGTTATTTTATTCTTAAATAGCAATAAAACAAAATACATTCTATATCTTTAATTGTGAATGAACAATTCCTCATTTTAGAATATGAAGAGGCATCTATTTTAGGTTTTGAACAGTTATGAATGAAAATTAACATTTGGCTATATAAGACGTCTCATAGTTTTATTATCTCACTATATGACACGTTTCATAGTTTTATGATGGTTCAAATAGTGGAGGCATTTTTTGGATGTTTCATAAAGCCACAAATTTAATGATGTGAATTTAATTAGCATTAATCTTCATACGTGGTCAATAGTTAATGGCATAGTAAAATTTTAATTATAATTTAGTAAAAATTTTTATTTAAATGTGATTTAATCACTTAATTTTGATATGCAAGTTATGTTAGTATCCTTGTGACAACTACCAAAATATTCCAACATCTTCTATTTTCAACCATCACATTGGAATTTGCCATTAGCAACAAAATATTTAACGTTACCATTTCCAACGAGGAGGAGACGCATATGGGCGTAATTAAACTCCGGTCAAAGTAGACCTTACAACAACAGCTTCTATATCTTATCCATTAAAAATACATGGCATAGTGGAAGGAGCCTTAGCCTCCATTCATTTTTATTCCAAACTCGTTGATGAAGGACGACCAATAACCACCGTGCTAAGTAGTTTTCGATACAGCACGGGTCATGTACTCACTTCTTTGGATTTGAATTCATTCAATTCCAACAATGTAAACGGGTCCTTGCAAAATTAAATGCGTCTCCAGAAAGTGGTTAATGAATCGCTCAATATACTCTATACCAGATCTGTAATGGTTGGATCTACTGAAATTACCATGGCAAAAGTTGATTTCTCGCCTTCTATTTTATCAACTGTTACATCCACTGCATTTAGGTCTATTTGTTTCTTAACTGTTACATCCCTGCATTCGTGTCTATTTGTTTCTGAACTGTTAGATCCACTACACCCATGTCTATCTTGGTCACAGAAAGTTCGTTGGTGAGCCTGGGTGATACATTAATTAGCCTTGACTTTCTGTAAATGAAGTACACAGTAAGCTGGACCATACCCAGAACAACCAATACCCACTTCAGGCACCTGTAAAATGAAAATGAAAAGAATAAAAGAGATAATAGTCATTGTAAGAAAGAGATTTTTATTTTTATTTTTTGTAATGAAAGATGCGATATAGTAAAGATAAATTAAAGATTATAAGAAATAAAAGCTTACACCAATGAAGAGATTCCAGTGACTATAGCGTATGCAACCCATGCTAGTGCATTTATGAAGTTGAAAAGAGATAGTAGAATGGCATGCACTCTACGCTTTTAGTTTTAATCACAACTTTCTGAAAAATACACAGAAAACATAACATACATTATTCAGCAGGAGAGCAAGTATCATGAACAATACATGTATTAGAGGAATAATACATGTATAATTCTAAACTGGTATAATATACATGTATATAGTCGAAGAAGAATTAACATACCACAACAGATAATGACAGAAGCATACATGACAATGGGCAAAATCACACCTACACAGCCTACTACCATCTGTCTTAAACGGAAAGTATGCAGCACAAATATGGTAATTGCAGCTTCGGGACAGATACCATTACCAAACCACAGCTCAGCCTTACTGTCATCACCTGGAAGAGTATTCATGACAAAATAATGAGCAAAATTCAGAATCACAGTGTTGCATATATAAATATAGAGGCTCTAGAAAAGTATAAAGTCCAACATCTCATTAATATTTATGAATTCATACCTTAAACCTATATATATATTACAAGAACGGGTATGGATTTATATTAGAATTTGGCCAAAATGCCTTTCCTTGGTTATATTTGATCGGGCATAGCCCTTAAACTTTCTTCCACTAACTGATCAAAGACCCCAAAACTTGGGAAACCGCGAATTTACTCGAGACTATCGAGTTTATCTCCGTTATTTTCCTATCTTAAATAGACAAACAAAATGATTCGGTAAAATGCGAAAAGCATGACAATCTTTATGGAATGGAGTCTCAGTTCTCAATTCCGTACGCAAAGACGACGGCGGGAGTGGAACTGCCTGATGGCCTCCAAATCAACGGCTTTATTATTTTCCTCAAAACGTGGAGGAAGGTTGTATTAGGAAATATTTCATCGGGGTTCGATTCTTAGAAATCACTCTTGCCAGTCCTAATGTCTGCGGGAGAAGGAGTCCTCCACTAAGACTTTGATAATGGATTGAGAATCTCCTATAATGCGACATCACGAGAGACCAATAGCCTTTGCTTAAGACCTTATGATGCCAAGGCTTCGGCTTATCTTTGACCAAGCACCCCTAAACCCCAAAGCGAACTTTGCCACAGTTATGCCCTCTTTATTTTTTATAATTCCTCATGACCAATCCGGGATTGCCTTTATTTAACTCATTGAAGAACAAGAGAATCCTAGATTTTTTTTGAAAGGAGCAAATCCGATAAGATCATTCTCCTTCCTACGGAGTACCCTCTTTTATGACCTTGTAATGCCTTGTTTCGCCAGTGGAGGTCATCGAGGCACCCATTCTAAGTCTTGTGGCTTAGATTGATCAGGAAAATGTTCCCAGGACTTTCTTTCCAAAGACATTTTGTTTTGGTGATGATGAACTATGAATTTAGCCTTTCATCTCTGGCTTCTATTACGTTCAGGCAGTTGCCCGGCAAACAAATTTCGCTGAGGAGAGCCATGCCGGCTTTGAAACTTTCATTTTTTGGGAGCGTTTTACGGGCAGTAATTCCTCCGGTTACAAAAAAGATCGAGTATAGACATGGGTAAATGAAATCAGATTTCCGTGCTCAAAAGGCCATGCCATGTTCTCTTGAAAAGTCCAATATGATATGCTGAGTGTTCTCCTCATCCACTGACATAAGTGGCATCGAGGACCATGAAATCCTTTCTTCTTGATCTATCTGCGCATTAAAATCCCTGCGTAGCACCAACAACCAACAAAATGAATCAACCTTAGGCATGGATTTGAAATTCGGATCCCGTTCCACACGAGCGGGATTAGGAGGGACGTTACGACGATCATGACATTTATATCCTGGCGTAATCGTGTAAAGCCACAGGCGGCTCCACAACCACGGGCATCCCTTCTTACCCACGCGCATAGGCGCCATACCGTTTAACAAAGAAAGGAGAAGATCACGTGCTTGAGACGGCTCGGGAGGGATGGGGAGGGAGTCTCAGCCACGCAGCCAATTTTTACCTTCCCATTGTGAAATGTCCCAAGAAGTAATGCAATCTGCGTTGTCCAACCACAAATGCGGCACATGCGAGGAAAATGGGACGATAAAGGAGGGTGCATCATAATGCTGTCTCGTCCCATATCCTAATTTCTTTGTCGTTTCTACGGAATCCAATACGCTGCTGTCTACGATTAAAGGGGCTGCTTTGTGACGAGAGTTTGATCGAGTTGCGAGCTGTGGTGGGTAGTAGGGCGTCCGGACATCTCTTCCTCTTTCCCATGAAATATTTCCTCCATAGAGCTCTTTCGCCCAACCTAGATGTGGTCCAATGATTCTCCCGAAGATCTTGGCTCCCATGGCGATGTTTTGGAGGCTGAGATCTTTGACATTAAGGCCTCCTTCCTCTTGGGGCTTGTAGATTTTCTCCCAACTTACCAAAGGGATTTTCCTATCATTGTGATTGCCCCCTTTCGGAGAAGGAACTTTTCTTGAAGGCTTCCATTTTTTGATGATGCGTGAAGGGGCTAGAATTACGGAGAGAATTGAAAAATGGGAGGCCCTACGGAAGGCAGTTTGATGAGGACAGTTTT
This sequence comes from Pinus albicaulis, assembly GCA_034641835.2. Lineage (NCBI taxonomy): Eukaryota > Viridiplantae > Streptophyta > Pinopsida > Pinales > Pinaceae > Pinus > Pinus albicaulis. Next base: position 352,327,425 of record CM076575.1, on the reverse strand, counting down.
GCAGAAGCAAGATTTAACCATGAGAATCCCCAAGCTTGGACTTCAACATCTCATTAATATCTGCAATTCATGCAGCCAAGCCTATATTTGAGGTTAATATCAAAAGAGTTAAATTAGGCAGATAGACAAGTTGATTACCTTTTTCTTTTTGGGAAGTAAAAGTGAAAAAAGCGATTAGATAAAATGTTTCGAGAAGAAAGCCTGCAACATTGATCGTAAGGATCATAGTACTGTGGGGTTTAACGAATGGGCTCATAGAGTAACCCAAGAGCACAGTTAAACAGTGTGAACACATACGGATACCCAGAATATATTCCTGCATTAGACTTCTTCTTATATATTCCCCAAAATGTTGCCTTGCAAACAAAATTAGTTCAATTACATAACTGAATCGAATGAACACTCTACCAAAAGAGCTATTAACATTTAAGGAAGGAAAATAACATACAATATTGTATACGTACATAGAGGGAGACAAATTATAGAGCGCCAGTGAAGTTATATTTCGTGTTCAAGCCATACATATTTTCAGTCATGTTTTCAACATATAATTGTACTCATCCCAACACAAATTTTATAAAATAGTACCCTCTCAATCATCCAAATCAATTTAAAAACTCTCAATTCAATAATCACAAACAATGGTCTATCCTATCGTTATGTCTACTGTAAATTTGAAAATATTGTGGAAATGCTCTTATAGTTCACTATTTGACTAATTTCAATACGTTTATTATACCTTATCGTTACATGTATTGCAATTCCAGAATATTTTGGAAATGTTAGGAATATGATGGAAGTCGACTATTTGACTTTGCTTATACCCATCATATTTGCTTAATATTCTAATATCTGCAATGAAGTTACACTAAAATAATTAATGTTGCAGTAATTGCAATATGCACGAGAAGATATTTGATTTCCGTAGAAGCAGATCAAGATACTTTTTGGAAGTATCATGAGACATAGGAGTCAAAGAAGGCAGATTGATAAACCGGATGTACAGTATAACTACAACTTTGACAACCATTTGTATGAATTAAGCGTCAACGAGAATAACTACTAGTAGTAATAATTGATATTGTTTAGAGGGAAAAAAACTTCTTATATCGGTAGAAAACTTTCATTTTGAACAAGATTCTCCCACACACATATAAATGAACATCATCATCAGACACTACTACATAAAGGAGGGGTTTTAAGGCGATTTTGGGCAAATTGTCTTAATTTGAGACAAAGAAAACTTGTGTATTGTCTTAAATATTGTCTTTTAAGCGGGTGTCTTAAATTAAATCGTCTTAAAATTAAATTGTCTTAAAATATTGTTTCTATAAAGACAATAAATAACACAAACATTTTTGTCTATCCAAAGACAGTTTCATTTATTGTCTTTCCAAAGACAATAGTTAGAATTAAAGACATATTGTCTTTATGGAGACAATGTTTTTAATACTATCTATTGTTTCTCTAGAGACAATATAAAACAATGAATCCAAAAAAATATCTCACCATTAAAATAAATCAATATGAAATATTTAATTAAAAAAATATACGATATCATTGAATATTTCATGTTAGGGTAAAGTGGAATCGAACCACTAACCTCCTGCATAGCAGGTGCTCTTCCATTGAGCTAGCACCTTTTAAAGAATTATGTGAGGAGTTATGGCAGTCCTTGAAATTGAATAATAGGCATTGATTTTTTAAAAATGTTCAACACATAATGGCATAATCATTGTAAAATATATAATCATGCAAGCACCTATTTCTAACTTAATAAAAAATAAACTCAATGGAGTTAGCTCACTGTGACACCCTTGTAGCTTGACTTGCACAAAAAACTAATAATAAACAATAATCTACAAACAAATTAATCTAGCCATACAAAGAAAATTAACTATAATAAACACAAGAAATACAACCACTACCCAAAGAGCCACCAGCTTGCTAGTAGGCACTGATCAACATGTATGATCTACAGCCAGCTTCAAATTTCAGACCTTCATAGTCTTGAGTCCATCTAGCCACCTGCATGAATTAAGACAACATAGCCAGAAACAAATAATACTAATTAATATCGTAAGTAAAACTTTCAACAAATAATAGTAAGTAATAGCTTCACTATTTCTTGACAAGTAACTTATAATAGGTAAACTATTTCTTGACAACTAACTTATAATAGGTATTGTAAGATTTTAGAAAAAGTTGAAGTGAAAAATGTATAAAAGATTGTTCCCAATTGCTCATGAAACCAAGATTGCCATGCTCTTTTGATAGGAAGCTTAAGCTGATCCATACAATATCTGGTCGATATGACTGAGACTTGGGCATCAGTATCTCCACTGCAACATTTTCAATAAACCAAAAATATATCATATAATCAAATTTTTACTTGTAACAGAGAAAAAAATCAAGGTGTTGGAGCATGTCAACTAAGTTTAGTATGGCAATGCTTGCATACCTATATACCCATATGCACATTATATACACATAATCTTCCCGCCCTCTCTCATAATTATATACACATTATCTTTAAAATCTCTACTAGAGAATAATCTTTCATGTTAACTGAATTTATCTAGTTATTCATTTGTGAACTCATATTAGCATATTATTATTATTATTATCTAATTTTAAGGTCATCGCCAAGCCACACACCAAAGTGGTGTATGAGACCCCCTTGTTTGTAAGACAAGAGACTCATCTAGGCTCAACCACTACTAAGTCTATAAAGACATACAATATATATTCTTATCAGTTTTGAGTCTATTTAATCTTGTAGCTTTAAGCAATTGAATCAAGCAATTCACTAAATAGAAGCTCTTATTTTGTAATTTCTTTTTCTATCCATCTTTTGAGTCTATTCAATTTTGTAACTTTAAGCAATTGAATCAAAAAATTCACCCAAAAATCGCTCTTATTTTGTGATTTCCTTTCCTGACCATCTATCAGTTTGAAGTGACCATCAACCTGACCATTCAATTTGCAGTCCAACTACACATTTTCCTTTTTCCATTATGAGGGATTCAAAGTTTCCTGGAAAAGAGGGCTCACCATTGTTGATGAGTGAGTTGACTATTTGCACAGACTGGGAGCCAAAAACATGTACACCGTATGTGTTGGGGCTCAATGCTGGAGACTGGATGATTATGCCATCAATGAGTACCGACTCACAGCCATCAAACCTGACGTGCAACTGTGGGTTGTTTCTCATCCTCAAGTTTCTTAGACTCACTCTGGAGCTGTCGAAGAATCTGATAGCCTGAGAAAAACACATAAAAAGTCAGATAAGGGTACTGGAATAGCATGTTTTATCTCGTTTAAGCTTTTTGTACTGTTAAAAAAGTGTGGGAAAAATTAACTTTTCTGGTCATTTTTTGCTCCAAACTTTATGTCATGTGGACTGCTTAAAGCTAAGATACTCAAAGTGGAACTTTCATAAGGGCCCGGAAGTGTTGTGCCATTTGGTCCCTGCATTGGGTTCAGCAGAAGCAGAAAACAATAAGAATGAGAGAATCAAACAAGACTTTAAAGCTTTGTATGACAGCACAACATTAAAGGAGGAGAAGAAAGGAAACTTTACATTCATGTATTTAACTGTCTTTTTTACATACACCTATATGATATGTTTCACAGAGTAAAGTAAGTCTGAGGGAACATACAAGGAAGCATACTTACTGATCAACCAATCTACATTATGTTAGTAAAAGATATAACGTTAAATCAATTCTATTCTAGTCACATTGCAACTGATTGCTACAACTCCATGATAACTATACTATGAAAAACATTGCAATTACTTGCTACAACTCCATGATAATTATTAATTATACTAAACAGTAAAATTGTATGATTATATGATTTTATATTATGAATATTGTATTTTGAGAGTGTAGGATTTCATAGTTTGAATTCTTTGAAGAGGAGTGGAGCCTTTGTTCGAAACGTTTCATTCATATTCCACAATTTTTCTAGAAGCAAAAGTATTTGAAGATACAAATATTGCAATGAAGAAAGATGGATTACTCTATGTGGCTTGCAGGGAAGATTCCACCAATTTTCTCCTCTTCCATCAATGAGGCCGTTCCCCTGCACCCTCAACCCATCTGTCCGATCAAATATAATCCACTAAAGTTTACTGGAATTTTTAGCCGAGCATTCGGGACCATCAAGAGCAAGCACAATTCCATCCACCTTGAATTCAATGAATGTGTCAATGAGCTTTTACCAGTTTGATCACAATAAATAAGAAAATTAGTGCAACATATTAAGATGTTACATTAGTTTTCACCTAAAACTTCATGCCATCATTGCAAGGCCCATTGAACTGAATAGACTGAATCATGAAAGAGTAACCTGCAGGGACAAGGAAAACTATTGATTCCACTTTGCAAGCAGCCTTCCATGCCAGTAGAAATTCCTGCACAGGAATATAGATAAGAACATGAGATTTAATTTGCATTTCTTATATAAAATGAATTCTAATGTAATGAAATCCTCAGAGACAAGGAATTGCAGGGATGCCAATTGAAATGCCAATACATAAATTGTTACCAAAACCAAGCTACCATATATTGTGACATTTTGAAATTAATTTTAGGATTCCAATATTTTTCATAATATTCAGAGATTTGTTAACGTTGCATGAATAAATTTCATGCAATTAAATCCTACAACAAGAAGCTTAGGCTACAGAGCCTCAGGAATTGAGATAAAAAAGTAATAGCTCCTTATACCACAGTATCATCTGACACTCCATCTCCTCTCGCACCATAAGATTGCACGTTAAATGTAGAATTACAATTTTTTGATGAATAATTTTGGGATCCTTGAAGAGCAAAGGAATTCACCTCATCTCCAGTCTTACTAGAATTCTTGTGAAAATGGAATCTAGAATGAACACCTTTAAATGCAGCTAACATCAAATAAATAAAACTAACAACCAGCAAGATAAATCCACAATAATGCCTTGAGCAAACTAGAGCTTCCATTTCTATAGCTTGTCTTATCTTTTTTTTCAATATTATGCAGAGGGCAGCAATAACTAATTTCCTAACTGACTTCAATGGTTTGTGAGCTCAACATATGGGTCTATTTAAAAGGTTTAGGAGTTCTATCTAGATTATTCATGTGGTTGGACTAGGACCCTAACCGTCCTAATTATTTAATCTTTCAATTTCCAAACCCACTAAGAGTTTCGGCGCCTGTGCGCTTGTCATTGATAACAAGTGGCGTGTCTTAGTTGTGAGCAATGATAGGCTGATTCAATACAATTCACATAATGGGGATTGATAGGTAGGGCTCAGCAGGATGATCACCACATAGCAATCGACAGGGGAATGAAGAATGGATAGTGGGTGTGATTTGATCACCCGACCTGTTGTTGGTGATTGGTTATAAACAGTTTCCAGGACATGTGAATTCATGAGAAAAGGAAAAATGAAATGATATATTATTATTATAGCCAGGGCCAGATCCATTATGTCAATGCTCACACTTTTATTATGCAATATTTCCTGCATATAACACAAATTCTCTTTTTTTCTGAGAGAGAAAACAAGCCATATGGATCTGACATGAGAGATTTAAGTAGTAATTGTTGGAAAGAAAAACTTTCCGACCTATGTTGTAGTGATAGTGCTTTGAAATCATCAAATTTCCTTCTCTGAGACCTCAAAATTTTATGGATGGTTATCACCATATATAAAAATAGAAGCAAAACAAGGGAAGCTACAGGGCAGCAAGTCCCTGCCCTGAGGGAAGCGACCCCTAAATTTGTAACTCCAGAGAGCCCAATTTCTCGGCCAAACAGAGCATGGCATAATTGACAATGCAGGGTTGCGATTGAAATCAACACTGCTGTTACTTCTGCTCATTACCATTGGTGTATCAATGTGGACTGATAGATGTTAGGAGAAAGACTACAAGCATTACCTTTGACACTGCTAATAGGTTTGATTAACAAGAAGCATTGGTGGAATACAAATAGCTACTATTGCAAGTATCCTTTACTGCCTGCAGCAACATAAATTATGTAGAAGTTCTATATCGAACAACTGATGAAATACCGACAGATTTAGATTCTCTAAACTCGTAAAATAATATCATATTAGACTAGGATTCAAATGGCATCCTTGGAACTACCATACATGTATGTATGAAGAATACAAATATTGTGCCTATGATTCCATAGTATGTTATTTTACTGTTGTAGAGTACACACCTGGTATAATTCATCTGAATTAGTCCCTTTACATGTGCAAAAGGCACCTGTGAATTGTCAAATGCTTCATCTGTCTTTCCATTTCCAACTAGATAACCCTGAAAAACTAGCCATGCAAGAAGTCAGACCATGAGACCATCTAGTCAAATATGTAATGTTGTTACTGGTCCTCAACATATTTTGGAGAGGCCTGAATGAAAGCTATGAGTTTCAATTATATTAGCAAATATTTTTTACCTTAAGGTTCAAATTTGGTTTAATACCAGCTTCATTTCCTATCATAGCCAAGAAAGAGACGTTGCAATGATCAAACATCAAAGTATCAATCTCAAAACAAATTGTATAACGAATAATAGAAATTCTGGAACCCATGTTTTCCTGAAATGAAACCTCAAATCAACTTATAGTAACTTCTGTTGCCATCAAGAAATTCCAGCCTATTTCAAAAATAGAGGAACGAAACAAAAACTTGCGTCATGTGTGCTCTACCATTTGCTGTTGCATTTAACACCAGTGGAATAATAATACCACAATAAGATTCCCCTCCGACATAAAGTGGATTATACAGAAACTCAGGAAATGTTCAAACCACTGCATCCAAGATTATAAACTGTACTGAGATTCACCTTTTGGAAAATTCAATTTATTGCACTTAAAAGTTAAAAGGGAAACAACCAAAATAACTCACAACGTGGAGCTCCTCTATTGCAAGGAAAGGTCCGTTGGAGGCAACTTAATCCTCTCGTGGAAGGGCTGGAATAAAGAAATTTTCGATGATAATCAGTTTGAATGATTATTCACTATTATTATAGCCTAAAACAAACACCTTTTTATATTAAAAAATATACAAATCAGATAAAAATTCAATCTATCAGTACATAGATTTTAGACTAATGCCTAGTTTCCTGAGTAAATATTAGATCGATGACTTTGTGTTGTCAACTAAAGTCTAGCTCTTTTCCTTGATGAAGAAATAAATAATAGTTTATGTGTGAATTCCATGTTTTTCCTTTTCTTACTCTTTAATAAATAAAATAAAATATGAGATAGAAAGAGAGCATGCTACCTATTATCAGTTTCATTTGTTGTAAAGTAATTTCCCACCAAATTCCTGCACGTCATGATATCACGTTATAGTAAATAGTGAAGTTGACAAAAAGAAACTTGTCGATTAGCACTCCTTACAACAAATGTTGACATAACAGATGGAAATAAATATAAGTGGTGATACATAGAGAGGGAGAAGAAAGAAGAGTGGACAGATCTATATCAAATTTCTTTCGGTCATTTTGAAAAATCAGCTGATGAATTTCTATCAGTAATTACTGCTCTTTGCATACACTTTCAAATTCCTGTCTCCAAGCCATGTTGGAAGAGCTCTTGAAAAATGGTTGTAAGATAGATCTCTACACACACAGGAAACCAACACTCCAGTAAGGTAGGATTGTTAAAAAAATGGAGATTCCATAAATAATAATGTATATATTCTAAAATATATACATACAAGAGTGTTATGATTCCTAAAGATAAATCATAATATACTTTAATGTTATTCATTTGCACTTAAATTTTAGTCCTTTAGCCATCGCTACTTTAACAAAGTCATTAGAGCTTTATGTTAGTTGTTTGTACTTTATGTTAGTTCTTGGGGTTTTATGATATCTCGTGGTTGGTGGGACATTTATTGCCACAATTCACTTTAAAAATAGCTATATTAAAGATAGTTCATGCATTTCAATACACCTATGAAGAGAGGAAATTTTAAACATGCCATGAATATCAAAGAGGCTATGATGTTGAGATGTTTTATTGTGAGCGGACTTGAGAGACCAACTCTTTGGCCACGATACTGTAGCATGAACAATTTTGAGCCCAAGTTGGCATCCATACCTTCTCAAGAAGGTTTTATTTTCTTTATATACTCTTCAGGAGTTCCTTTACAGGATGATATCCTTAACTTTTCCCACTACACATTTTTTGCCTAGTTTCTAGAATAGGTGTTGCACTACTCTAAATTTTTGCTGAAAAACATTTTATCTAATAAAAAATTGTACTAATCCATTGCTTCAATTGCATATAATTACATATTATTTTATGTTGTATTCAAAACCTTTTCCAATTCTTTATTGAGGCAACATGTTGTTACTAGAGCCTTTTAAGCTCTTGTTGGCTCTTGAGTCTTAGGTTGCCCATTGAATAGAAATTGTTTATTTTGCCAATTTTTTCCTTCTCTATCAGTAGTGATCAAGTTAGGATCATAACAGTGGTATAAGAGGACGTTCTCAGCCTCTTGGCAAAACACCAACAATCACCCCAATTTTAACCATTCATAATAACTGAAAATAAAATAAAATAAAATTTCATTAACAATGAAGGAATCCATAAGAAAACCCTTGGATGGGTAACACACACTATAGAAGAAACAAATAAAACCATATGTTTGTTCAATGTGTCTATGGAAAGAAGGAAATGAGAAGAAGAGAGCAGTCATGAAGGTCATTGAAGACTCCAAAATCAGAGAAGAGAGATTGGCCATCATGTTCATGACTAGAACCCTCTTGCAAATAATTTTAACAAATAAGCGAACAATCATACATATCAAGGAAATAAAGAAAACCAAAAGGGTAACTATATTAACTAAATGTCATTTAAGAGGGTCCCCATTCCAAAGTTTGATGGTATTAGTGAAGATATTGAACTAAGGACTTGGATAGGCAAGCTCTCCCATCTTTCTAAACTGAACCATATGGAATTAGTGAAGATATTGAACTAAGGACTTGGATAGGCAAGCTCTCCCATATTTCATGTAATCTGTAGCTATATCAGAGTAAGAAAAACCAGTCCCAACTGGAGAATCAAGAAAAATAATGTTGGAGACCTACATGTGCAAAACTATTCATGGTTAATCCATTACAATGTAAGTTTCTTTACATTCAATGGCATCCAAGTTAAGTCAAAGTTGGATGAAAAACAATTTAACAATGGCGCATTCCAAAGTGATAAAATCAACAGAATAGAAAAGTTGATAACATAGATGCTATATCAATGACATAATGTGACAGGCCTTAAGAAAATCTAGTATGCTCACTTGACGAATATTGAAAGAGTGAAAAACAAATTAGTGTCCTAATTGAAAATATTTCATTAAAACCTTACTAGCAGAGCCACGAGACTTGAACGCCAACCTTAGTCCAAGAGTGTGGATTGGGGATGAGTGTGGGAAAATTCCCAGAATTGTTATTGAGATCATAACTCATCGGACCTACAATAGGACAAAAGCATTGTACAAATTTAAATAAGTACAATAAAGGAGATAAGCTTGAGATATCTATCATTTTCTTCTACAAATTTAAAATAGCCCCCTGCCCTACCAAGCCTTGCAAGTCTGGCAGGCAGATAAGATAAGATCTATATGTGACAATTAACTTTGAAGTTGTCTACTCAGCATACATAATAGCTCGGATGGCAGTTTTTTGCTGGAATTCTGTAAAATAAAATTCAAAAAATCAGGTATTTGGAGTGCTTTAATTGTATTTTTGATAGTGGAAATGGATTTAGCACTATCAAAAACCCATAAGGCACCTAAAATACTAAAGTTTAACAACGATAAACAAGTTTCTAATAAAATCTTTACCGAATTTTTTGAAAATCTTAATCGGATTCTGGGCCATTCTAAGCAGAAATTTTGCAGTCTTATCCTTAAGCTAATCAAATGAGCTGAACATTAAATAGCTAAAGGTTCAAGAGTATAAAATCCATAATTTATTGATTTCTGTTATTCTTTGGTTTACATAATAGTATTCTATAAACCTAATTATAATAGCACTTGACTCTGTTTTGGGTGCCAATTCCAACAATATGAGCAAAAATGAAGGCTTACCGTCCACATGCCTAGATTACGCAATTTGAAAACTAAATATATACAAGATCGAAAATCATTCAGGAAATAGCAAATTTGAGCAAGAGAACAAGAGCAAGAGTGCCCATAGCTAACCAATATCGTAGGCAATTCCAGTGAAACCTGTGCAATTCAGGCCTCCTTCAAGTCAAAGAAGAAGTGGATCATTTGCTGGATATCTTTTTTACTTCAAAAAATAGTAGAAAATTTCTCTTCGATTTGTCTCACTAACTGTCACGTACCTGCATGAATATGAAGAAAGCACAAAGACTTTCATGCAGTTACTCAATTTGTCATCAAAGAATCACATCTTTAAGCACTCCATATAACGATTTTCATGCAGTTACTCAAATGGTCATCCAATAGAATATAAGAATCCTAGAATTACATATTTAAGCACTTCATATAAAAATTTCCACTCCTATTATATCTTTCAACTCTCCATGCAACAATTTTGACTCCAATAAAACCACTTTTTTAGATTCAATTGTTACCAAATTTATCAAGTATCCATAGAAATTAAACTTTGTTCAAATATATTCACAGTGTCTGCATATGAATATAAATCATTGAATCTATGGGTGTATGTAGAGATCTATATATCTTTTATCTATTTTTCTCCCTTTATTTTTCATATGAACATGCATTCTACAAGCCACATAGAAGGGGAGATCCATCAACTCTTTGGTTTGTTCTCAATCTTTATCTACATACATAGCTGATTGTTTATTTACAAGCTCAAGCAAATTCATGTATGCTACTTTTGAACATGGCTTTGTTAATGAATAAATATTCTTTCCACTTGAATTTGATACCTTCAATTAATGTTACATTTCAACATGGACTGTTTTCATGATTAAATATTAAAATTTAAAGGACTAGTTGAAAGAAATAGTACGGTCTTTAAAGATTTTTGAAACTAAATTTTGTCTTTTGTTACCCAACAATGCATATTTATAATACAATAGGATGACAGAAGTAGAGACTGGAGATGAAATTTGATCATCAGGTATTGATCAATCTAGCCTTAAATAAATTGAACTTTATTCACATCAGAAGCAGTATGATAACTCGATGTAGCAATAGTAGACAAAAGAATCTTTAGCACTGATCTTTGATTTTACTTATTCTTGTTAAATGTTATCAATTATAAAATTGACAAGTACTTTCATTCCAAAAAGTATTTGGGAAGTGTTGGGGAGTATTTATGAAGCATCTATGTTGGAACTTCTCTGGTAGACATTTTGGTTGGGATTTGGTTCATGCCTGATTTGGAGTTGGAAACTAAATGATCAGCATATGGCTGAAATCCCTTGCTTTCAGGAGGGATAGGAATTTTGTTTTCGAATGATTTATGGGTTTTGGAATCTACATCTTGGACCAAAATTGAAAAAATTCTTATAGTTTATGACAGAGTAACTAATTGGTGACATCCAAAACTTCATTCCTTCAGAAGAGCAATCTAAAATGAACATTCTGATGCAAGGACCTAGATGGAGAGATTGGGTGTGGTCATTTGGTAAGGCTCTTTATTTTTATGATACCAAGAGGATTTATCGTCTGCTTTGAAAGAAGTTGCACTTAGCCCCTACTTTGAATCCTAGATGGCCTTTGATGGATCCTGAAAAGAGATGAATTAAAAGATTGCATAGTCTGTGGACCCTCAAAATATCCGTTAAGCTCTGAGCCTTTGGATGATTCATTATTTATCAAGGTTGTCAACAAAGGTTCGCTTAGCCAAAAGTGGATTCACGGATAATAGGTGCTTGGTGTGTGGGAAGGAGGAAAACCTCAACCATATTATGTGGAACTCCAAATTTGCGCTAGATTGTTGGCATTAAGTTCAACTTCAATTTTCCTCTATTTTCCAAGGCACCATCCATTGGTGTGCATTGCTTCTTGGGGATTCAAAACAATTGGTTTTATCTATCTTCTTGGGTCTATGGAATTGCATTACAGTTTTTTCTCTACTTTTTCTTTGGAAAAAACGATGCAAAAGTATTTTTGAGAGTAGTGTAAGTTTTTATCTCTTCCTTTCTTGAATCTTGTTTAGAAGAGGTATACTGTCAATTGCTTGCAAAGGCTATTTGTTCATTTGGATGCTTAAGAAGCAAGATGCTTCTGCTTATTCTGATTTGATATCAGTCTCAATAGTGCTGAGAAAAGCTTGATTTTACATTTAAACATTGCTATTTATGGGGATGTTCATCACATATATGCTTTCGAGCTCTTTGTTTAACACACCCATTCAATCTAAGTGCAAGTTTTTCTCTACTTACCTTACAGAATCTCCTATTGGTTCCTTGGATCGAGGTTATGCTCACAAAACTCAAGAGAAAAGTTGAGCAATTAATGATAAACCTATTTATATAGAGTTAGATCCGAAACTACAACAATGGTTAGAATGTCTAATTATTAACACACTAAGGGAAACAAAGGAAAAGTAGAATTTTTCAATTTTAATCTAAATTACTCTAGCCTAATAAGTTGACAGAAATTCAATGCGCTTTCACCATTCACACACCTTCCCTGGGTCCAAGTAGAGATGGTAACGTCGTATAGTAACAGGTAGATATGCATAGGCACCAGACCAAGTAGAGTAAGTGGAGAAGATCCTCTTATCCCAGCTCTGGGGCATCCCAAATTCCTACTAGTTAAGTTATCCTAGCCAGCTAGGTCTTATCCAGGGACAACTTCAACATCTCTATGGCAGCTTGGGAATTGCCATAGTAGATACAGATATCTGAACCTAGCTCGAATTAGACCGTAAAGCCTAGATCATTATGAGAAACTGTCTATCTGATAAACAATAAACAAGTCCATATAAATTTGACTGAGCCTGGAACTTGACTAACAAGCAGGAAAAGTCAAAAGCAAACTATACTCTTGCAAAGTCTATGCAAACAAAAAGAAAATACATTTCTAATCAAACATCCATTGGAGCTGAAGACAGTGATTAAATCAATCAATAGTCAAACATATAAGCACATCATGAGAAATTGTACAGGACATTGTTTACGCTCTGACATCAAAGGGATCAAAAAGCGAACGAAAGGTACAGAAAAGGAAACATATTTATGTCACACAACTCGCACATTTAAATCTTCTGTTCATGTTCTTAAGTGGGAATTAAATAGAAACATTCCTTCACTAAAACGTTATCTCATCTTGAAACTTTATTCTTTACCTTGTCTATTCTAAAAATACTAATCCTGCGGCTCGAAGACATGGCAACAAAAGTTCGATTCTAGGGGAGATAAAGTATTTGCTTACAGGCACGACACTAAGCGTGCGCTAATTAGTAATTCCATTTAAATTTGATCAGAATGACTTGTTAATAAAGTTATTGATATTGATAACGTTATCTGAAATGTATTTAGGCTAACAAATATTTTCTATGGGAAAATTGTTGCCGACTGCCAACGATTCTTTCCTCGGATAAAGAAAAAAAAATGAGCAAACTAGAACAGGACTACGGTATAAAGCACCCAAACTAGGAACATCGTAAAAACCTGATTTGTTCATACCTGAGATTTAGAGAGCAGAACAGGGGAATCCATCGAGGTAGTATGGATGATACCAGGGGGATGGTCAAATAAGGAGATCTCACCCCACCAGGAGAAGAAACAGATGGCAAGCACTTAAACCGAGTTGTATTCAATTTGGGTGCATTGAATCCCCCTCGGGTAGCCAATCTCTCTGCAAAATTTCTGCCACCAGTCCTCGTAGGCGGTTTATGGTCTGCCCAAAACCTCTCGTCGGCACCAATCCAGCCACAAACCCCCTGAAATACTAAAAGGATCATTATCCTTACCACTCATGCTGCTGCTGTTGCTGCCATTAAAGCCCGCGGGTGATGAGGGCTTCAGGTTTTGTTCTTGGCCCTGCGGGGTTTCGATCTGCAGTCCTGCGAGAAGTTGAGAGAAGTACCGGGAACTGAATTCCTCCGCCATCATAGAGGCAATAAGAGTTTGGCCTAGTCAAGGGACCCCAATCTAGAAACCCCATCTGTTATTTTCTTCATTCCCGCCATAAATTTCGCAGCAGTTTCGCTTATCAAAAAAATACATGACACGTAGAATGATTGATTAAAGTATTGATTACAAAGATAGAATAATTGGATAAAATTTCATTTTGGTCCCAAATGTAATTGTGTTAGTAACCAAAAATAATCCGGAGGGAAGAAGAAACCCACATAGTTAAGAGGGTTAGTGGTATATATCTGATAGTAGATGACCAACTATGATAGATCATTAAAGAAATTCAGACCTTAATTCTTTAAGAACTTCAATTTAGATACTTGGTCAGATATTTTCCTTCCAAGTGGTTTTATAATTTAGATTCGTTGATGAATGTTCCCAGAGGAAGAAATTCAGAAATATATATATATATATATATAGCTAGCACACAGTGAGTAGCAAGAGAAGTTAGCTGAAATGACTGGTAGGCCAAAAAAAAATTATGTAATCATTCTTAAAGTAAATGTAGATAAAATATCTTGATCACTGAAGGAAAACATTGAAAACATGGAAGGGGAATTAATTTCCAATCACCCTTTTGAGAATCAGAACCCAGAAGAAAGTTTGGACTAAGTCAATATGTATCAAGGGACTAAGTCACTCAAGCAATTTATATTAAGTTGATATTTTAAAACACTAAGATAAAAATACTTCATTTTTGGAAAGAAATTTATGTTCTTCGAACCTTAGGTTACTTGTTTAAGTTTTTTACATAGAAGGAATCTCACAATTTACCACTCGACCCATTTTTAGTCTTCTCTCATAATGGAAACTCATCGGGTGTATCTGTTATGATTTTCTCAACAAAAAATATGTGATGCAAACATACAATATACGATTTTTTTTTAATTAAACTATGGTCTCTCGGCCTTACCATGCTCGGTTTATAATATATTTTGAACCGTAGCAATTTTGTTCAATATACTATAATTTATTATGATCAAATATTTAGAGGTATTTATAACATTGCTATAGTCTCCATATGCTGACTCCTATTGAAATGTTGTATGGCATGTAGACATGATGTAATTTATATTACAATTAATTATTTTTGTTCCCTTATAATGTCAATTCGTAAATATTGTGTACAGTTTGGAATTATTTTGTAGATCTTTCGTAATATGAGAGTCTTGTTCTTTACAAAATAACTATGTTTATATTTCTAAATTTATATTAAATTAATATTATAAAACACTAATATAAAGCTGAATCATGAGAATGAAGTGGTAATATAAAGATCATGTGATTAGTCAAAGGTCAATTATTAAGATAATTCATGTTTTTGAAGTATATAGATTTTCTTTCCACTAATAAAGATGGTAAGAATTTGATAGAAAAGGTAGATATAAGTAGAGTCTACTACTATTTATGGCTTATTAGTGGTGAAACAATATCTTTTAAAAGTTTTGTTTGGTTCATGATCAACTTAAATAGTAAAAGAAAAAAAACCAGTAAAGTTGTAAATCAATAAGAATTTTAGCTCTTTTTATCATCATATATCAACAATTAGAAAGAAGTTTGTTATAAGATTAGGTAGTTCTTTAAAATTTATCTAGTGTCACAAAATAAGCTAATCGTTTGGTAATGATTTGGTAGAAATTTTAGGCACGAGCAGAGTTCTACTATGATCCAAAGCTCATTCAAAGTGGAACAATGCTTTTACAAGTTTTTCCAAATTCTAGGTCAATCCGTATTGTCAAAATTTCATTGTGGTTTTGGATGAATGAGAATCATTACTATCTGTGTCATCAAATTTTTCTCACTATAGGGAAGTTTACTGGTGTATTAAATGGCTCTATGATATCACCCCTAACCTCCATATTCACAAAGTGAACATGGGTGTTTAATAAACATGTAGTTATGATTGAGATCTTTATTATGCACCTAAGTGTTTGCTTAATCAGGGATTGTGCATGGCATGGCATGTTGATACATACTCCAACGCAATTGCATTAGTTTTGTGTCACCATGCAATCATTTTTGCATTAGCGACGAAGTTCCAACACCTACAACAACAACGGATGATCTTACACCAATGTCGAGTTCCTTATGTGGTCATCTCATCTGTGGTTTAATAAACCCATGGTACTACAATGATCACCAATCAAGTATCACTAGGGGAATTACAGGTCCATGCCAATGTCAATGGTCAACTTGGACTAAGATAATTCCTATGAAAGTGGTGATCAAGTTTGTACATTGTGCTTAAGATAAGGTGCTTATAGTCACTAAGTGATGGTTGTAGTTACAAGGATAAAGTTTTGGTGTTATAATGCACGGATTATAAGGACCAAGGGCTGTGAAGGCTAAGCATTGTTGGAAATATGGATTATAAGGTTAGGGGTTTTAATGCAAGGATTATAAGGACTAAGTTTGTAAACATTAGGGATTATTTGAAATATGGTTTATAAGGTTATATTCGGGGTTTTAGGGTTTAAAAAGAGATAGGGATTAAAGGTTATAAAATTTAGGGTTTATGATGGTAAAATGTGAAGAGATATAATTGTTATAGTATTATGGTTATGGTTTATATGTGTTAAGGAGTATAGTGGTCAGGAGTCAATGATTATATGTATTACATGTTAGAGAGGTAAATTCTTTCAGAGGATAAGGTTTGTAATCTTTAGGTATTAAGTGTGGCAAGGGTTATAAGGATTGGGTATTATAAGTTTTAGAGGAATTAGGGCTTAGGATTAAAGTTCATATGAATTAAAAATAATATAGGTTATATGTTAGAGGGATTAAGGACTATCGGGTTGTTGACAGGGCAAAAATTCCACCTTGCCAACAAGGGGGAATTAACTCGATTGTAGGTCCCAACTAGACCAGCTTTTGTTTGGAATGGCTAATCCCAACGAGTTTTAAGGATTGTTATAAGGGTTAGGGAATAATGAGTTAGCGGTTAAGGGATTAGGGATTAGGGGCTTACGGGTTAGAGGAATAGGGGCTTAGGGGTTAGAGGTTTAGGGTTTAGGGGTTAGGGGAATAATGAGTTAGTGGTTAAGGGGATAGGGATTGGGGGCTTAGGGGTTAGGGGAATAATGAGTTAGTGGTTAAGGGATTAGGGATTGGGGTTAGGGGAATAATGAGTTAGTGGTTAAAGGGTTAGGGATTAGGGGGTTAGGGGTTAGGGGATTTTGGCGCATTTAGGGGTTAGAGGAATAATGAGATAATGGTTAAGAGATTAGGGATTGGGGGCTTAGGGGCTAGGGGATTTAGGTGATGTTAGGGGTTAGGTGGATAACAAGTTAGTGGTTAAGGGATTAGGGATTAGGGGCTTAGGATTTAATGGGTTATGGATTAAGGATTAACGATTTAGGGGTTTAGGGGTTAAGGGGTTAGGGGTTTAGGTGTTAGTGATTTAGGGGTTTAAGGGTTTAGAGGTTTAGGGTTTAGGGGGTTAAATGGGCTAAGGTTTTAGGGGTTTATGGGTTTAAATGGGTTAGGATTTGGGAATTAGGGTTTAAGGGGTTAGGGGTTAAGTGTTTAGAGGTTTAGGGTTTAGGGGGTTAAATGGGTTAGGGTTTATGGGTATATGGGGTTAAATGGGTTAGAGGTTTGGAATTAGGGTTTAAGGTCTTATGGGTTAAGGGTTAGGGGTTAGGGGGTTAAATGGTTTAGGGTCAGTTTAGAGGTTTAGGGGGTTAGGGGATTTAGCATTTAAGGATTAGGGTTAGGGGTTAATGGGGTTAGGTTTTAGGGGGTTAAATGGGTTAGGGATTTAGGGGTTTAGGGGGTTAAATTGGTTAAGGGTTGGGAATTAGGGTTTAAGGGGTTAGGGGTTAAGGGTTTAGAGGTTTAGGGTTTAGGGTGTCAAATGGGTTAGGGGTTTAGAGGTATATGGGGTTAGGGGATTTAGTATTTAAGGATTTTAGGGGTTAGGGGTTAATGGTGTTAGGGTTTAGGGGGTTAAATGGGTTAGGGGTTTAGGGGTTTAGGGGGTTAAATGGGTTAGGGGTTTAGGGGTTTAGGGGGATAAATGGGTTACGGGTTGGGAATTAGGTTTTAAGGGGTTAGGGGTTAGAGGTTTAGGGTTTAGGGGGTTAAATGGGTTAGGGGTTTAGAGGTTTCCCTCTCATATCCATATTTGTTTAATTTCATGATTAATTAGGCATTTTTAATGTGTCACTACTCAATTAATTAGGATTAAGTTATGATGCAACTGAAGGATCAACTAAAGATCTATTTGCCTCCATCCCCGCCCCAAAACCCATCCTTGCACCCCTCTCTTAGCCAAGGTAACACTTCCTTATATTCAAGGTGTTACTAATCACTTTTCCAGAATTCTATCTAAAATGAACATCAAAACCTTATTTAAACCTCATCGACTCCTAAATAAAGAAGCTCGTAATCTCAAGATCTGTGGCCTTAGGCTCTGGGAAAATTACCTCCCTCTTACCCACCAGCAATTTGTTGACGACATTATGCTCTTTTTTCATGTCTTGATGAAGGAAGCACAAAACATTAAAGATATACTCCATGTGTTTATGGAAGCCTGTGGCACCCTTATTAATATTGAAAAATTATGCATCTTCTTTTTTAACAAGGCTAGAAATATCAAAACCTTTATGGCGAGAGTGTTGGGGTTTGGTATCAGATATCTTCCCACTAAATACTTGGGCATGCCCCTTACTGAAAGCTCTCTAAAAATTTCTTGCTAGAGTCATCTTACCAAAAAAATTCAAAACAAGCTCAACAATTGGACTTTTAGAGGCCTCAATATGGCTCCCCACACCATCCTTCTTAAATTAATCCTACAACCCATCCCCATTTACCAGTTGTCTATAATGGCCATGCCAAAAACATTCTACAACAAAATGAAGCAAATATTCAAGAAATTCCTTTGGGGAGGGGTCCAACAGTTGAAAAAATGGTCCTTGGTAGCATGGTTGAACCTCATCAAACCTAAGATGGAAGGGGGATTAGGCCTTAGAGACCCATTTATTCTCAACTAGGTATTGGGGGTGAAATTATGGTGGAT
Source organism: Pinus albicaulis (assembly GCA_034641835.2). Taxonomy (NCBI): domain Eukaryota; kingdom Viridiplantae; phylum Streptophyta; class Pinopsida; order Pinales; family Pinaceae; genus Pinus; species Pinus albicaulis. The sequence goes on along the minus strand of CM076575.1, from coordinate 352,308,304 downwards.
ATGGGCACAGGGAGGAACGGGACTGTGGAAGCATATATGGATGAGTAAATACGGCATGCCCAACCATACAGAGGATATTTTAAGATACCAGGACCCCCCTAAAGGATCGACCCTCTAGAATCTAGCAACCCAAAACAGAGATCTTATTTTGTAACATTTATTCTGGGAAATAATGAATGGAAAAACAACACTCTTTTGGAATGAATCCTAGCAACAGAGGGGAAAATTATTCCCTAGATAGGATTTGAGTGAATGGTTCACTTATGCTATGAAAACCAATTATAAAATAGTAAACCAATACTGGAGGGAAGAGACCATTAACGGTGGATGGAGAAGATGGAAAACATGACAGATTGGCCAAATGCAACAAATTAAGATCAATGGATACATTTAAGGAGCTAGAATCAAGAAGTATCACCTTCGAGGAAGGGTCAGACATATTGATATGGGGCTATGCTACGAAAGGATTATTTACAGTCAAGGAAGCTTACATGATAAAAGCAAGATGGGGACAGGAGAATCAACATCAAAACTGGAGGGAAATTTAGGGAGGGAAGTGGTGGTCAAAGGTGACCTATGGGTGAAATCCCGAAGTTGGGAAACACTTTTTGGCGGATGGCTAGAATTTGGGTGAAATTTTTAATTTCTCATCTAAGAAAATAGTCAACTCAATTTCTTGACCGATAGTTTTTAAAACTCTAGTCCGAGATATTTTTAATGTTTTGCCCGAGAGTTTGATTAGGCTTGACCGGAGTTAAAATATTCTTGGACGAGAGTTAAGTATTTTCTCGTCCAAGAGTTTTATTGACATAAACTCTCAGGTAAACTCTCTTCCTAGAGTTTATAAAACTCTCGTCCTAGATTTTATAAAATTCTCGTCCTCGATTTTATAAAACTCTTGTCCTAGAGTTATAAAGCTCTTGTCCTAGAATTATAAAACTCTCGTCCTAGAGATGTTGTTAGATAGACAACAACATGGTGGGATTGGACAAGGATATGGGCCGATTAAGGAATCCACAGAGGCGGTAATGAAATCCTAGCCACAAATCTCTTACATTACTATACTTCATGGTGCTTAAACCCCAGCCAATTTAGTAATTGGCATGGATCCCAAGGCTTTTGGAGATGCCATACAAGCAATAGAAGATGGCCAAGCATATAAATACTACCAAGAAATCTTTAAGGCTTTTTGGAGATGCCATACAAGCAATATAATATGGCCAAACCTCGACCCCATTGTCCTACCCCAGCGTAGGTTTTTGGAGATGCCAGACAAGCAATAGAAGATGGAAAAACCCTAACCCCATTAACATATGTTGAAGCGGTTAAACCCTGACCCCATTGTCCTACCCCAATAACATATGCTGAAGTGAAAGCTGAATTGACTAAACAAAAACATTGCAATCAACAACACAACACTTAATCAAACTAATACATACTATATTCCTAAGTTAAAAACCCTAGCCCTTCAATTTCAAATTCCCTTGCTCGTCCTTAAGCTTGCCAGCCATGACCCATATTTTCCCTTCAAAAGCTGAGACGTCGCGATCTTCACGGAAAATCCGGGTACCAATTCCAAAATCCCATGTTTTGGCAAAACCTCAGAGCCTTTGGAAGCCCTCACCTCGATACCCGCACAGCTAAAACCAAAACTCGAACTTTGATTTGAAGCGAAGCTCTGTCGCACCAATTAGGCCCTCGGAACCGTGCAGGATCCAACGTGGTTAGGCATTGCGGATATAAAAATGATGGCTCCCGTGCCTTTTTTGGGCCTGTTGGCCGATCAGAACTTTATGAGGCGCAGAAAACACGCCTCCAATGTGAGAGTCGGGATTTGGGTTGCTGTAGAAGATGGAGACTTAAAAGAATACAAAAAGTGATGAATCTAAAAGAATAAAGGCCAGGGATAGGGATTCTGAGTTAAGATATAACCACACCTTCACTTGTGATGGGTGGGTTTCAGCTAGGGTCAGCTTGCTCACCTGCATAACATCCCTGCAATCTATTCCCCTGATCTTGCAAGTTCGCTATTCCCTTGCTCTTGCAAGTTTGAGGACCATCGGTTCAAGGGCTTCTTAATTACTGATCTTCCCGATATCTGAAATATGTCTTCGTGCGGTTTTTTTGGGTATTTTCTCTTCTTTCATTGAAATACAGAGCATGGGCGTTCCAGCGGAACGTCACACGAGAGTCAATCGCAGTGCGACGGTTGTATGGCATTTGATCTCGAGCGCTTATCATGACTCACAACCGGAGAGTTTAGAACACAAACAGAATAAGTGCACAACAGAGTTTAAGTGACTTGCAAGCTCATAGAACACAAACATAATTTGATAAGGAGCTAAAAAGGGTACCCAATTTAAATGGATTAGCTCGTGATTCCATTAGCAAACCCGTGCTTGGACAATGTGTTATGAGTGTATTTTGGAAATTGACGAATGAAATTAGTGAATGTTATCATGTATTATATATTTTAATTAATATTTATTTTGTATTTGAGTATTTTGGAAATGTGTAGAAAGATGGTTGGAAAGTATATGATAGCAAACCTGTGATCGAACAATTCGTTACAAGTGTATTTTGGAAATTGACGAATGAAATTAGTGAATGGTATGATGTATTGCACATTTTAATTAATATTTATTTTGTATTTGAGTACTTTGGAAATGTGTAGAAAGATGGTTGGAAAGTATATGATATTATGGTCTTCCCAAGGGTCCTCTACACAAAACCACATCTTCCATCTAGCATGAAAAGAGTAACCACTTTCTCAGATGCGAACATACTCATCCATCCCAAAACAAGCCAAGTTGAAAGCATATGTTAAAACAATCTTCAATCGCCAAAATTCAAGTTGTAGGTACCCATAAAATGAGAGGAAACAAAGTTTACTTTGATGCTAGCACCAAATCCCAAGGATCATGAAAACATAAACATAAACCGCCAACAAAATACCAAGTAAGCATAATATTGACAACAACAAAGGGAATCCTCCACTTCCAGAGCATGTACAGGGAGACCAAACGAAGATCCACTCTATAGACTCTCTCCACCATCAACAAGACCATAAATATTCATACAATCTCATACAAGTGACAATAAAACATAATTTCCACGCTTAAGGAAATAATAATAAGAGTTTTACATGGTCAACTGGAGGATTAATAAGGTCCCTGAAGGTAGAGTCACTAACCAGAAAACCTTCAACGTGAGCCAATTAGGAGTCCACCCTATCGAAACAATACCATAGGTTGCGAAGCCTTATTTTGACATCTTCAAGGGAAAAAAATAGATTATAGGTCTCAACTTGTTTATCTTGAAGTACTAGCAAAACAAAGTAGCCAGCTGTTGGTGTAAGGCCAGCGAATTGTGATAGAAAAGTTGTTTCTTCTGAGGTTTTCCAAGGTCTTCTTTCCATTTCAAATCTTTTCCCATCACCTCAAAATATGAGTGATAAGGGAGACCCTCAAGCTCTTTACTTTCCAGCAATAAAATCTCTTTTTGAACTTCCAAAGGAACGACATCGAAGAAGGTGGCCATTAAGTCAAGAACAAGTCAGAAGAGAAATAGAGATCGATACTAGTTAGAAGTGATTCCATTGAATGATAACTACGAACCCCTATCCATTGAATCAATGTGTATAATATAGTGGTGGCTAGGGGGTAATTTCATCTATTTATCTCTACAAATGTTTTACAACATCATTCTTGTTGTGGATCAAAGTATTCAGCATCGATTCTTCAAGGAGGGTTGGGTTGTCGAAAGAAAAAAAAAGATTAGAGACCCTGAGGATGTATAAGACCCTAATATAAAACATTCTTTTAAGATCAATGCTTCAAAGCATGAGAATTTAACTAATGATTGAAGGGGATTTTAACAGCCAATAGAAATTTTTCAAACATAATAGGTAGAGGATAGAATCTTGTAGGGTTAAGGGTCAATTTTTAAGAGGATATGGGATTAGGGTTTATGGGTTTCAAGGATTTCATGTTAGGGGTTAGGGGTTAAGGGGTTAGTGGCTTGGGGTTTAAGGGATGAAAGGGTTAATTTTTGTGAGTTACGAGTGTAGGGGTTAAGGGATTGTGGCTTTGGGGTTAAAGGGATACGGACTTTAGTGTTTATGGGTTAAGTTCTTATGGGTTGTGATAATGTGTCCCCTAATCCCCTTATCACAAATATTGGAGGTTCCCCTATCAATTTCTCTCATTGCCTTACTTATAGGTCCCCTAGCCCTTGTGGCATAAGGCCCTAAGGCTCCTTCTCATTCTCTAATGTTAGTATTATAGATCTCAATATACCATGCACTAACCTCTCACTTCTACCCATCCATGATACCCTTATGTCCCCTTGCCCCGTTCAATCCACCAAAAGATCCCCCTCCCCCAAAATTCATGAGAATTGAACATTTGGAGGCGATCATTTAACAAAAGCTTCTAAATTTTTTATTTTAATGACTTTTTTTAGGGGGGGCGGGGGTTGTCCATCAATGCCTCCAAAAGTTACATTGTCATGACCTTTCAGGGTGATTCAGGGATTCTAAGTTGTGAACAAAAAATACCATGAACAGATAAAGAATCCAATGAGTTGAAGAGCTAAAAAACATACCACCCATAATGAACATTTTCATCCAAAGATTATTCCATGTTGGGCCATAACAAAACCTTTTGATAGAAATTGCATGTAGCCTACTACTACAAAGGAAATTCAAACCTCAACTTTTTGTTCCACTTCTAATTTTACCCAAAATTACCTCATATTTAAAGGTATCACCATATCTTATACCAAACAAAATTCAAAAGATATATATCCTTTAGAGAAATAGGATCATTAAAAAAAATGAACCATGCATATTAATGAACCGTATTTTATATATTAATATTAGGATGAACCTATTTTGTTATTGGAAAGAGAGAAAATTTCATAGATACTGATCAATCCTTATGCATTACCTGCATTCTAACGAGTTAATAGAAATGGCCCTAGGAGAGTGATGATATTGTCTTTTTGGCAAAGATCTTTTATCTCTTCCTCCAACACCAAGATTTTTCTTGTATGTTGCTAAAAAAATGGAAATCCCCAATGGATATCGTTGCCTTCACAACTACTTCATTATATTGGCGTCTTGGGCATAAAATCAAACTCTTTTAGGCTTTATCTATTGATCTATAGTGATAGGTGAGAGCTATGCATAAATCAATAAAGGTGTATCAATAGGTTATCAGTTTATTGCATATAGAATTGGACTTGTTTATTTGCAACTTAGCGAAATGGAAAAGATGTGGAAATGGAAATGTAACTTAGAGCATTCTCTTTTTTACTTGTGTCTGGAGGCCTTGCTCGCTTCTTATCCCATTTCCCTTTATTCATTGCATTACCTTTCCAATATGGTTAGTCTCAGATCTACTCTTTGATTGCTCATAAAAATGCTTTAGCTTCTGGATGGCCTCCTCTAATGATCTAGGCTCATCAAACTCAATCTCGCCTTTGAATGTTATCGACAACCCATTGATGAATCGTTGAATCCTGGCCTTCTCCTCCTTGAGGTAAGGCACATATCTCAACAACTCCAGAAATTTGCTAGTTTACTCCTCATTGATAATAGAGTCCATATTTAGCTCATAAAATTAGTTTTCCTTGTCATCATAGTACATCTTCAATAGATATTGCTTCCTGAATAGTCTCTCGAATTCACTCCAAGTAAAATCCTCATAAATATCTCTAATGTTCTTTACATCTTCGCACCAAATATCTGCTTTACCTTTAAGACTGAATGTAGATATCCTAGCCTTCATGTTCTCTAAGTAATCGTGCAATCTGAAGAATTTATTCATTCCAATCAACCATGCTTTTGTATCATGTGATTTATTCATTTTCCCATCGAATGTAGGTGGCTTTTATTTCTTGAACTCATCTGGAAAATATCCCCTATCACTCCTCCTTTAAGGATTATAACGATGATGACCATGATACCTTTCAGAACTAGAATGATAATAGTACCTGTGTCCATCACCTCTCCTTTCCAGAGTATCCAGGAACATGACATCCCTGATCATGTCATCTCTATCTGACCTGTGCCCACTATGGGGTCTACTTCCACATGCCCCATTAGTCATATCGTCTTATCCATAGTTGATCCAAAGTGGTCCCTGTCTCTACAATTTTGACAAACTCTGAAGAATTATTGCATTGACTTCTGCTTATTTCTCCTACGCCTGCATGATTTTGTCATTATCTGCTTTGCAAATCCTTATTTCCTCCTTAAAACTCCTCAATGTGTCTGCTAAGTCATAAATTTTCCCAACACCACGCTACTCATTTCATTCATAGGGAGAATCTTTGTAGTCTACCATCTTGTTAGTCATCTTTGATCTCGTCTTCCTACAAGATATATTATGTCGGTTAAACCAAATCATAAGAAAACTAGTGTACCTTAGTATAGCTCGAAGAGGATGTCTCATTTGCAAGACCGACCATATTAGCGCAATACACACACACACACACACACACACATAGATAAACATAATCATATCAACATATAAACATATTTTCAACCATTATCCATTATCAATGCATGACTATGTTGACCACATACCATGACTTCATGCACAACGATTGTCATCTAGTCAAAGTATGCATAACAACATATAAACATGGATACACATAATCGATGCACAACTGAAATAAACACAACAAATACATTCAATAACGACACCATCAACTTTCACATGACGACACCACTACAGTCATGACCAATACCATGCATAAACAACAAGCACATAGATCACAAGTACAAGGACCTATATGCAATCAACATGTAGATACAAAACACATTCATCTAAGTGGAATAGAAACCAAACATCACCCAAGGAGAAGGGAACCATGCTACGATACTACTCTATAACACCCTCCTCCCACATCTACCCAAGTTATCGGCCAACTGGGGCAAATATGTGATAAAAAGTTACTATGATATTATTCAACTCCCTATATATCAATTAAGGAAGTGGAACTGACGTAACACAACCAACCTAACCTTCTACACTTGCAACAAAACCCCGAGGAGACATCCAACCCATCTAGGTGACCAGAGCCATCCAATCCATCCAAGTGACCAACCCTTGAGACAAAATGAAAATTTTATGCATCAAAGCCTTAATCTCTCCCTTGACATGGGCATGCATGCGACTTAGAACCTCCAGTCACTCCCACAACAAGGAATGCCTGCAACTAGGGACATTTGCAGGTAGTTCTGTGCCAACGAATTTGAATTAGTAAAAAGTTTTTTTACAATAAAAGAATTAAATACTAAAATTTTATCTAAAAGTTAATTAAATTATTGTTATTTATCTCTTTGATATATTTGTTCAATAGTGAAAAGAAAACCAAGATGTGACTATAAGACATGCAAGAATCAAAATTTTGATTTTTCATTTTGAAAGAAAAAAAATGAAGGTTTAAAATGCATATGTGGAAAACAATTGAGAAAATATTTTTTTTTATTTTTTTTATTGTTATATTGTATTTAATTCCTTTCAAATTTATATCAAATTTTTAGTTGAAGTAATTTAAAAATGTTAACATATTTAAAAAATAAACAATTTTAGTTCATGGAATGTAACTCATTTGAAAATCACCTTGTTATGAAGTATTATGTAAAAACACGAGATTCAAACTTAAATCCATTTGAGTGGCCAACCGAAAAAAAAATAAAAATTAACCTATTTATTTATCATATTTTTAGAATGTGGTTAAATGGAAAAGGAAAAATCTAATATAAAAGAAATAAAATTGACATGATTACATTTCATGTGGTTTGAATATATATATATATATATATATATATATATATATATATATTCAAAAAATAAAAAATATAATTATCCACTATTTACTCATAAAATTTCCGTGCAAACTTCCATAATACTAATTATTTTGTCTTAATTGCTAACTGTCTTAAATGGGTTTTGCTTTAATTGTCAATGTCTTAAATATAAAGTTTTATATTAAAATATTTTTGTCTCAAAGTGTTTTTGTCTTAAATATAAAGTTTTGTATTAAAATATTTTTGTCTCGAACTCATTTTGTCTTAAATATAAAGTTTTGTCTTAAACTATTCTTGTTTTAAACTGTTTTTGTCTAAAATATAAAGTTTTGTCTTAAAACATTTTTGTCTTAAATTGTTTTTGTCTTAAAATATTTTTGTCTCAAATTACTTATGTCTTAAATATAAAGTTTTGTCTCAAACTACTTTTGTCTTATACTATTTTTGTCTTAAATTTTATATTTAAGACAATTCAATTGATATTAAATTTTAATATAAAATAACTAAAATAAAATGTGACTTTTTAAGACAAGATTTCTTTTGTCTCAAACAAATGTCTTAAAATACCCTTTGTGTAGTAATGAGATATGTATATCCGAGATAATATCCAATAAATATTAGGATCCAATATTATGGAGCAGCCAAAGGAAAAACTCACCAATAACTCCAACTACAACCTGAGAAGACAATGCCATGTTGACCTAACCAAAACAAATATTATGAAATGATCGATCGGCCAACGTTAATGGTGAAGAACTTGAACTCTCTAAGTCATTTTATAGAGCTTAAAGGAACCTGTGACAGTATTCTTCATGGAAAATAATAATAATTAAAAAAGGATTCATGAGTGGTGTTGTAGCTAGGTCAAACAGTATTTGCATGGAGCAGCAGCTTTACACATCAGAATTATTGGATCCCAGCTGATCAAACTAAGTATTGAAGCGCTATGCTCTCAATTCAGTAGAACAATTTAGTGCATACAGTGAGGAAAACCGCACAAATAGTTAAGTTGCATACCCCTTTTTATCAATATGAATCATCATGGGACTTCCTCGGTCCTATTTTGCAGCTACACGAAAAGGGTGTTGTCACTAACCTTAGACGAATCGGGTATGGAAGGAAATCCAGAATATTGGGTTGTGTTACCATCAATGCAGTTGGATTTGATACCAAGTACAGAATCCAATTGCTCCCAGTTGTCATATCGTTGAAAATGTGTGTGGAGACGAACGTGCGATGAGTAATCATACGGAGGGGGAAGGTGACGTGGGATACAAATTATGGGAAGGGTATATCTATAAACAGGAATCATCCAAAAATAAGCTCCGAATGGTAATTCCTATCAGGTTTTTGCAGGGAAACTGCACAAAATTAGGTGACCCATCTTGCTTTACTGTCTCACGATAAATCGCCATAATTGCTACCACCCAAAACGTGGCCAACTTGTCACCGATTGGCTTTTTTTTTGAAGTTGTACTCATTGACCGTAAAAATCTAAAACAATGGATATACCTTAAACAATGGATATCCATTGTACAGAGTAAAATTAAACAGATTTGAACTGTTAATGTCGTGGAAGGGGTCGATTCTTAACAATGGATATCCATTGTACAGAGTAAAATTAAACAGATTTGAACTGTTAATGTCGTGGAAGGGGTCGATTCTTATCCTCCTTATTAGGTAGCCAGTCGACTCTTAATCTGCTTATTCCTACTTTGAATATGCTCTTTTATTTTGACTGTGCTATGTGGTCTCCTCTCGCTGTTAAAAAATGGCTGAGAGTATATATTGTCTATGAACTGATATATTTTAATATAAGCAGTCGTTTTTTTTTTCTCCTGAAAAAAGAAGGCCACACTTTATATCATTGATTTCTTCTTCTATGGCTTTACCAGTTACCACCCAGAAGCTTAACGTAGTACATATCAACTCTCGCCAGACATTTAGTCTTTTATTTCATCTCCACTTATACGAAATTTCAGTACACGATTAAATGCATGCCGTGATTTAACGAAGTGACTTTTTAACCCTTTTCTGCACAGATATCCAATCGGTTTTGTGAGTCATTTCATTTTAGCCATCTCACAGTTTCAAATAGTCATGATTTCATATCTAAAATATCATCTAGGATTTTGTGACATCGCATAATCATTGTTTCTCCTATACGCATTGGAGGTGTGTTACTTTCGAGCCATATTGTAATGATGATCAAAGAATGAAAATTGAGTAGCGAGATGTTCTCCTTAGTATTATCCAACAGTGAAATAAGATTGCAGAGGAGTCATCAATAAATGCGTGTAGTCGGACTGAAGTATAATTTAATTAAATTAGACTCTATTTTAATTCATTATGACATTTGGATGGACGGTTATGACATCTAGCAAGTGGTTGTAATTAATTTCTTCTATCACTCTCTCTTAATTTTAGAGTAGCCATCAATAAATGATTGTAGTCAGACTGAACTACAACTCAATTAAATTAGAGTGCATTTTAATTCACCATGACATTTGGATGGACAGTTATGAGACCTACCAAGTGGTTGGAATTAATTTCTTCTAACACTCCCCCTTAATTCCAACCACATAAAAATTTGGACTAAAATTTGTGTTGGTCTTTCTCAGCGATGTTTACAATTTTTGTTGGTCATTCTAAGCTGAATTTCCTTTTCTTTTTCTTTTCTTCCATATATTGTATCCTCTAAAGTGTTTCAGCTTTCTCTTTTGGTTTTAGATTTCAATCTTTAGTTTCTTCATTCGCCGGTGCTACTCTTCTATTGTTCCAGGTTGTCTAAGCATGCCATCTATCTTTTCAAAAATATGTTTGTATGTGCACTAATGCCACATGTATGATGTCATCTTTTGTAGTGTAATCTTCATCATCAATTTTTTGAACATCAATTTGTTGCAACATAAGATGAGAATAAAATTTGATCTCTTCAAAACTCTAATACCTGAAAATATCATGAATTTTTTCATCATCCACATTGTCTTCAACATTCATTTCTGCAACTTCTATGCAAAATTTATCAAAACATGGTGTTGCAAACCATGCTTCAAGGAACTTTAGCTCTTATTCATAATCTTCATGTTTACTTGCACACTGAAAATCAATGTAGGATTAAAAATATTTGCAGAACCATATTGATTATGTACTTTGTGCTTTGCAATGAGAGCTTTCTCTCATTGTGCTACCTTCTTTGCATCTGTTTCTGTGCTACCTTCTTTGCATCTGTTTCTTTAGCTGCTTCAAAGAAGTTTTCTTCCACTTGGTTTACATACACAAGTGAAATTCTCTTACCAAATAACATCATTTCGATATCATGTTTTTGTTCTATAATCTGCAACCATTCATCATTAGGCAACAAGTCTTTATCAAAATTAACATCAGCAAATTGAATTGTTGGATTTAGCATAGCATTGGTTGCTTCAATGGTAACTTCATTGTCATCAAAAAGCTTTGTTTTTGGATTCACCAAATATTCATCTACTTGTGGCTGTGCACAATGGGTTTCACAAACATCTACATCCTCCTTCTTTGCTATAGATTCTTCACAATCATCATCCACTTGTGGCTGAGCTTGCAGTGAGATTCACCAAACTCTTCATCTTCAACTTGATTACTTCTCCTTGCACCAAAATTCCTCTTAAAAGTGTCCCAAGTCTCCTTGGTTGTCTTTCCATCCAATATGAGGGGAAGAATATTGCCATTTATGCATTTTTTTATGCATTTCATTGGGAAGGTATTCTTTTACCTTTTATTTTCCAAATATTTCAAAAATATCTCAAATATCTCATGTTGTTGGTTTGACCTTCTCAGCCTCTTAGCTTTTCCCATTTGTTGAATGTTAGTCGATTAAGACTCAACAAAAAAGTGAAATTGAAGCTTTCTCTATTATCCAGATCTAACAACAATGATGCTCCTCTTACAATCAATAATCTCCAATCACTATGCTCTCTAGATTCCACTCATCGGCTTTATTTTCTAAATAGACTTAAAAAAACAAATTTAAATGTCTTTTTAAAAAGAACTTCAAACGAAACCCCTTTTTAAAATATTACAGGTGCTCTCTTTAAATAATATCAATCTTATCTTACATTCAAAATTAAGATAAAACATTGAAATATTACATAAGCCCAAGTTAAAATAATACGATCAAATAATACATCACACTCCTTTGACTTTTTTTTCGTTCTTACTCCCGATTGGAATGTTCCTTTCGTATGAAGAGTCAACTTCAAAAAAGAAGATGCTGACACTTGCCTCTATTTGCTCTTCTTTTCCTTTGTAAATTAAGGTAATGCTCCTTTCATTTTTAGGGTGTAGCCCCAGTGGAAAATCACCCAAGTTGAGTCAGGTAACGCACTTTGTTGAGGCTGTGGATTGCGTTAGTAGTACAGCTACATAAAATTCTAGGATGCATTACACAATTTTTTTTTAAATTCTGACGTTTTTTTTTCGTGACTGCTTTCATCCTGGCTTTGCCTGGAATTTTTTTTTACAACAGCAGTTTTTCTTGCAGTAAGAATGGCGGACTTTTCATATATATATATATATATTTTTTTTTTTTTCATTTTTAATTTTTTAATTTTTAATTTTTTGTGGGTGAATACACATATGAAATGTTGCTTTCAACGATTCTTATGCAACTCTGTCTCTTCTTTTTGTTATTCTCATGGAGTCTTATGCACTTGATATCATGTCAAAGAATGAAAATTGTGGAGGTTATGAAGCTTTGCTCTGGTACCATGTCAAAGAATGAAAATTGTGGAGCATAGATGCTCTTCTCAATATTATCAATAGTTAAATAATATTACATAAAAGACATACACAATAAATGACTAGAATGAACTACAACTCAATTAAATTGGACTGAATTCTAACTGACCATGACACTTGGATGGACAGTTATGACACCTAGGAGGTGGTTGAAATTAATTTCTCCAATAATGATGAAAGTTTGCATTAATTTAACTATCCAACTTTTATCCCATTTCTAGTCCTCTATCTGAGGGAGTATAGTTTTCACCTCGCCCCTTGACGGTGTATTAATTCACAAAACTTTTGTAACTTTAACCAAAATTTATGGATAATGTTGATTAAATCGGTGGCTTAGCCAAACAAACAAATATTGCATAATTTTTTTTGAATACCATGAATTGTAAAAATGCATATATGTCTAGTTTATTAATTGAAATTTTTTTTCTAGGTGGAAGTGCAATAGAGGGTAATGGTTCATGTTGCTAGTAGCTCTGTTTGTAGATATCACAAAGGCGATTCCAAGGGTTCTTTCGCTGCATTTTCGATTGGTAGTAGAAGTTTCCTATAAATGATTCAACCTTCACATATAGTTCCTCAGAGCTCAATGAAATCCCCTCTTTCTCATGATGCCATATGTTAATCTCTTCATCACCTTCTACTTTTGTAACTTTATCGTCCACATGAATTTTAAACAATGAAGATTAAAGGATGTGGGGAAAGGGGTGTGTGCAGGAGAAAGTGTACGCTAGGGAATGAATGTGTAGAGTAAGAAACACAAACTTCGTTTGGGTTATGGAAAATAAGGGATGAATCCAAATGCGTGTAAAATATTGGTGGTGATATATGAAGTGACAATGCCCAATTAATTGCCTCAATGATGGTGTTTTTAATCTTATTTGAATAGTTCCTTTGATGCACACTTATTTTCTCTTCGTTCTATATAACTTGTATTTGTTTCAAATTTCAATTTGTGATATTGATATGGAATGAATCAAATCTAGGTGTAGCCTCAATCTTTTATTATTTCAAGGTGTCAAATAAATATAGCTACCGTCATTGATGATGAATCTGGGCTAAGTATTTATCCCCACCACTATTTTATTGAGGCATAGGCGAATGGGTGGCTTGACGTAGTGCCCTTTTGTTGCGCCTTCAAGCTCTTTGAAGTGCTAGACAATGTGGGAATTAATGGCATACACTTCTCTAAGAACATGTTCTCTGAAGCCATCCAAATAGAGGAAGGGCACATGATATGACCCACACACCAGTGGATACCTCAATTCTCTTCTCCATATAAAATTATTAGAGCACATATAAGGATCTAGCTAAAGAATAATTGCAGAAACTTACAAGAATTGAAAAAATAACTATTGGAAAAGAGAATGAATTTGATATATCAATATTGATGAGAGAACCAATGCATAAAGCAACTAAGTTAAGATTAACTATATGCAAGAAATAATACTAACTAAAGCTAAGTGCACACCACATGCAATCACTAAAGTTAACTAGAGCTAGATAAATCTAACTAATGTGCATGTACACCAACACCCCCCCCTTAAGCATAACTTAGACGAGTATGATGCAAGATGAATGAGTCTCGACAACAAGACCATTTTAGGTACCCATGTACAATGCATGAAAGAGGAAAGAAGGAAAACCAAGTGGGAAGAAACCCCCCCTCAAAATACAATGCAAAAAGAAAAGAAAAGAAATTTACTAGGCAGTTGTGTCCTTCACCACGAGACAATCTCGCGAAAATTGAAAATCCTTCTTAGTGAAAGTCTTCGTGAAGATGTCGTTTTTTTGCTTAGAACTGGAATAGTACTTGTTGTGACCAGCAACAACCCCCATTTTTTATTAGTAATCATACTAATTAAATGGGGACCCTTAGTTAAAAAAATCCAAAAAAATCAATTAGTATTTGTTTTCCTTTTCAAATAAAACTTTATATCATAAACTTAGGGAAATTCCTTAGAAAAACCTTAAAGAAACACTTAAGTTTATGATAGATTACAACAAAATTTTTCTTTAAGCGAAACAGCGCATCCATCGCAAATGGTAGATATCTTTTGTAAAACTGAAACTGCGATTTTGCGATATTGCGATAACGCGATCCCAAAAAGCCTATACTGGTCGCAAATCGTAGATCGCAGAAAAATGTTAAATGAATACTTTTTATATGCGATATTTGCGATTTGCGATATGCGATATTTGCAATTTGCGATCTTGCGATATTTGCGATTTGCGATCTTTGCGATTTGCGATCTTTGCGATTTGCGATCTTGCGATATTTGCGATAGTTACGCTTTGAGAAAATTGCGATTTGCGATATTGCGATATCGCGTAGCAAAATCGCAGATCACAATGTCGCAGATTCATAAAAGCGCGTTGTTCAAAGAAAATCCTTCCATAAATCAATATCTGTTTTGCGCTTTAATGATTGGATTAAATGAATGGATTGTCAATTTATGATAAATGGGATTTTGTTTTGATTGAAAGGTCGTTTCACGTTAAAATAATATATTTCATCCGCCTTTTTCATTTAAAACTATATCATCACCTTTCTCATGTCATTACTCTCACTTAACTCGTAAAACTACAGGCACGAAGGAGAAAAAGACTATACAAAGCGTTCAGAGAACATTATGGGTAAGAAAGAGAAGATTTCAAATTCTGAAAACAAAGAAATGGCTTCACTGTATGCGGATACTGCTTGCAATAAGGATGCCGGTATAACCACCTGGGAAGGAATGTATAACTTGCTTGAAGAAGAAAATCCCAGGGTGATGCAAGTTGCGGCTACTGCAGGCTCAAGTAATTCATCTGAGGCAACCCTTAAAGAACTGGCTTGTTCATTTCTGCACTGGATAGTGGCAAGACCAAGAATTCTTTCGTATACAGACATGGTAAAATGGGTGTTGGACAGCACCGATATTTCAGACAGGCAATTTAAAACTCCAGATTAAGAGCTCATCGGGTCGTTCACTACGAAAGATTTGAGGCTGATGTACCGTTTGCCGGAACCTCAGGCGACTTATAATAAACAATTTATAGAGAATTTTTCCAAAGAACATGCAAATTTGGCGGAATGCACGCAGGAATGGACCAAAAGAGATGAACCATTGAAGAAAAAAAAACACGGTATGTACAGTACTGGTTCACTTACCTCTCCATATTGTTTTGCTGCTGCCATGTTATGCAGGCTTTTTGGAAAGCCTGACATAAATATGATATTGCCTGAATGGCTCCCTTTGTTGAATGCTGCTGTTAATGCTACAATTGTAGACTGGGCCAAAATCTTGTCTGATAATTTGGCCACTGCTATTTTTCATTACCGGTCTAAACGGACTATTTCTCAGCGGATTTATCTGCCTTTTTATTTATCTGCCTATGTTATGGATGCTATCTTTTTTTTTTCTAAATTCCCTTTGATGGTTTGGCAATGGACAATCCACGATCCTTTGCCTATTCATGTGTATCACAAGGAACTGTGGGAATCTAAGTTTGTCCCTCATTTTTACAAAATTTGTCATGGTATAATGCTGCCATTATACAGAATATTACATAATAAGGATGCCCCAAGGTTATCCCCAGAAACAGAAGTCGACATTCTCCCTGTCGCGAGATGGTTTGGAGAAGAATTGTTCACTTATGTTAGGGTTTTTGGAAGTGCTGCTTCCCCCCAGGTTTTACCCCTGTATGTTCCGGATAAACTTGTAGCTCGGGAGATTTCTTATCAAACCTGTGGTCAAGGAGGTTTGACAAAGCAATTAAAAGAGAAGAAGAAAGGCATTTGGCCACAATTTTCCATAACCTGTGGAACATTTTCACTGTTTGATTTTGGTCACGCATTCAAAGAGGTAAGCAATATTACATGCTTACAACTATTCAATTTTTCGAGAAGGTTATTTGACCCAAATAATGTTGTTAAAAATTTTACCACTGCAATCAAGGTAAGGGAATTTTCCGGAGAACAAGATCTTTTTGATGATATGTTCCAAACAAAAGGTTCATTTAAAGAATTTTTGCATTCAGCTCAAATACAGTTATCTCGAGAGGAATTCCAGGAATTTAAAATTTACAGAAATAGAAGACTAACTACTATTCCTTTGGAAAATCTACGCTTGGAACCCGCAAGGGAACAAACTCCTAGTGTTAGTCTCAACGACAATTCAGGTACAGATAAGTCTAAGTCAAAATCTGAAAGAGAGACTTCTGAACGTTCTAATAAGTCTAATGAAGAGCAAGATAAAAATGAAGAATTAGTGAAAGATACTGCTCAATCGAAAGAGCTTTCACAACAACAAATTTTGACTTCTCAGCAGATAAAGCCTCCTCCTACCAATGTACAGCAACAGTCAGTCACAATTGAATTAGACAAAGAATGGGAAAGCTTTAATCAATTGATTAATGTAGAAGGACAGAATATACAGACCCTTGTACAGACAACAAAAGTTTTGAGCACAGGAATAAGTAGCACAGTCACAGAAACTGAGCACATACCTATCACACCCTCGTCTGAAATTATATTTAATGTAGAGGACATTCCTCCTCTAGATGTATTCTACAGCCCGAAGTACAAAGCAGTAGTGAAGAAACAAAGGAAAAACAGAAAATTAGAAGGTGCAATTGCTACTGAAGCAGAACAATTAGATGTCTTGTGGAAGGATCCTACCACAGAGCCTACTGACAATCTTGCTAAGTTATCTCAAATTACAGGGGCTTATGCTTCTGCAACTATTGACAAAGCATTTGAGATACAACTCTTATTAAATGAAAAAGAAGAACAGATACAAGTTCTGCAACAGCAATTGCAACAGGTACAGGCCAATAATGAAGCACAGATGAAACTTGAAAAGTTACAGCAACAACTGCAAGAAATGCAAATTGGACATCAAAAAAGTTTGGATGATAAAGAGAAACAAATACAGATTATCCAAGATCAGCACAAAGATGATCCTAAGCTTCTAGAGTTTATTTCAGAAACTATTTCTTTAAACAATCAACTATTGCAACAAGAAGAAGTATTATGCCAAAAAATCTTGCAATGGAATTCTTTTTGTCAAGAAAGTGATAAGATCACTAATCATGTCATATATTTACGAAATTATTATGATTTAACTAATGAAAAAGTTACTGATTATTTGGTATGGCAAAAAACAGAGGAAGGAAGAAAAGCTGGCGCACCAATTAATAATGAAAATCATAAAGAAATACTTTTCAATGACTGGGATGCACAAATTAGAGTGGCAGAGAAAGCAGCAGAAGAGTCGGCTATAGCAGCAAGCAGTCTTACTGATTGTGTAAATGAGAATTTACACAAAGCAAATTTAATTTCAGAAAATGTTCCGGGATATCTTCCACAGGCGCATCAATTGCAAACAGAATGGAGACAAAAGGCGGAAGAAAGAGCAAAATCAATCCAAGGGTTGACAAGATTAAACTGGGATTCTTACTGGACATACCTAGTGAAACCACACAGTCAACACAGTGCGCTTAATTGCATCATTAATTCTGCTGAGAAGATTGCGCCTACACTTGCCGATTCTGTCTTTTCAGGACAGTTGAAATCTGAAGTCGGTCAACCACATCTTCTCAAAACAATGCTAGATGCCTGCAAGTTTAAAGATCAAGTTCATAAGTAGTTACTTAATAGTCTTTATTTTTAGATTTAGTTTTAGTTTTACTGTATTTTTGCCTAGGAAAAGGACAGTCATTTAAACCGAATCCTTAATTTTTGTAATAAACTATTTTTAGATTTAGCTAAGTAGTATTTAAACCCTTCTCATGCATTTAGAGAAGGGTCCTAGATTTTAATATTTTTGACTTTTCTGTACTCCACTGGCTTTTATATTTTATAAAGGATCACATCTGGTGATTTTATGCGGAATTATCTTTAAAGTGTTGCATTTCTGTACCTTGGATTTGATTTTGCATCAGAATTACTGGATTAGAGTATCAGATTTCATTTGAAAGCTTTCAAGATGGATAAGGTATTTCTATCTGTTCACTATTGATTTCTTTTGTCTTATGATATTCGCTTTAAAGTTTGCTATCATTTACAGATATTTGTTTTCAAAACGTTTCTTTATATATATCATTTTTGAATATAATTGAAATGTTATCTTTCATAAGTATATGAAGATGATATACAATGATGAATACAATATGCTAATACAACTCTGTTTAATTTCTTAAACAGAGTTATCTTTATTTGTTTCTGCACATTTCGATTTAAATGATAATACATTTTTATGGTTATTGTTCAAACGGAATAATCTGAAGTTGTATTCACATATGATTGCCTGGGTTAGTTTTAGAATTTCTTTATCAGTATTTAGTTTAAATTAGATAGTTTTATTTCAGTCAATTTAGTCTCACTCTCACTCATCCAAATCAACCCATCACCAACCCATTAGTTATAAGGAAATCCGTCTCGTTTGGGTCCAATGAGCTTACCAGTATCTAAACGAGGTACGTCCTAAGGTCCCGACCGGGTGGTTTTCCCCAATGTTTGAAGCAGATATTTTCTAGGCTTCAACAGTACTATAGATTGATGATCCCATCATTAATAAATTCTCTGATGTAGTGTATGTGGACCTTGATATGTTTGGTTCGTTGTCATTGCACTGGATCTCTGCAAAAATTTAGTGTACTCTGATTGCTGCACCATATGACAGTCGAACAATGGAAAATGATACCAAGATAAGAAAGAAAAAATTTCAGCCAAATGGCCTAAATGGAAGCATTGAATGCTCCTATATACTCAGCTTCCGTTGATGATAAAAAAATGAAAATTTGCTTCTTGCTTGGCCAACAAATTGGGTTAGATCCCAAACTAAGTACATAGCCATAGGTGGACGCCTCTTCTGTAAGATTTGGAGGAAAAAGCTTCCTTTTCTAAAGTAGAGGTATCCACTCCCATGTTTAGATCAAGGACCAACTCTCCTTATGCATGGTTGCATTCCAATATGGATTACCTACAACTTCAACATACATTTGACAATAAAGTGCACATATCATATATGCATTCATGGACATGCATGGATCCATAGCTAAGAGAAAATGCGGGGCATCATCAAATTGAAACCTTGTCAAATACTCATCATCAACATCATCAATAATAGAGGAATCAAAGTCCTCTTCTATGTTTTCGGAAGTAGTGTATCCATCTGCAGTAAGTCTTCATCACCAACATAGGATGATATTTCCTCATGTGTGACATATTCATTATTGGAAAGGATTAAATTTCCATCTGCAACAAATTCATCAACAACAGAAGAAGCAACATATTCATGTGCAACATTGTCTCGAGAATATTTTTCCAATTTGTTGAAGAATTATTCACTAGTTTCATGATTGATACGATAGATTAAACTCTCTGTCTCCAAATAGTGTTGTTCTATATCATCTTCATCGCATATAATCCTTTCAATTTAATCGAATTTAATGTGTTGATTCGATATCATTATCTAATGAATAATATCACGAGACACAATCTTCCATATGCCATGTCAGATCTGTTAAGCTAATCGATCTTCTCATCCTCTGAAATTGGTGTCGTCTCAATTCTCATGACTATCTAGTAGAAGCTTTTCTCTTAAGATGAAGAAAAATAATTGTCTTCCATTCATAGTAATTGTATGTAGTGAGAATGACAGAAGATGGGAATTCCATTTTTTCACTAATTAAATTCTTTGACAATTTTTGACAATTGTAGCAGTACTCCAATATTCTAATCCACAAATCAAATATCCTAGCAATTACTAATTATTTGATGTTAAAACCTAGAAAATATTGTTCATGCACCTTTTCTAGGCCCTTGCTACTGTGATACCATGTAAAATTATTAGAGCACATATGAGGATCTAGCTGAAGAATAATTGCATAAACTTGCAAGAATTGAAAAAGAAAAATTAGAAAAGAGAATGAATTTGATATCTCAATATTGATGAGTGAATCGATACATAAAGCAACTAAATTAAGCTTAAATGTATGCAAGAACTAAGGCTAACTAAAACTAATTGCACACCACATGAAAACACTAAGGTTAACCAAAGCTAATTAAATCTACCTAATGTGCATGTACACCAACACTCCCAATCCATACAAATTATGTGTGTTCACTTGCAATCATATCCTCTATCAGTGAGGAGATTCCAAAACCTCTATTCAATGTCCTGTAAATGAAAACTATTGCTTTCTATTCTACACATTCTTGGGCACAAAATATGGGAATATTACCAGTTTTCTCGATCACTATTTCCTAATTGGGACATCCCCTGTTCATGGTGTTGTATCTCATTTGGAAATCAAGGGGAATTGGCATATTTCTCCAAGATGTAGAGGACATAATTACATATTTATATATAATTTTTTGCATGATTTAGAATCCACAATTTATGCCATTACCACAAAAATAAAGTAAATTGAGTCTCATTAGAAAAAGTTTAGGTAAATTGAAAACTCATTGATGGCGAGCATAACCCGCTAAACCCATAATCTCTTCAAAACTGTGCATATAAGAATGCATCTCATCAACTTCCCAAATAAAACTCTAAATCTTGCAATTTCAACAATGCAACTTGCGGAAGTTTGTACCATTCATTCACAAATTTTACGGTTTATAAAAACCATACTTCAAACCAATTCCACTTTAAAACCTCACACAACCTTCAACCTTCATAGGTAAGGTTTCTTCCATCATGAAAATCTTTTCATGATGTTTAGACTCTGCAAGTTCACAACCTCAAAAGTCGAACTTGGTTAATTAAAACCCAAGGCATATATTTATTACATTGCAAACCTATCGACCCAATTACCATGATTCAAATATATGTACGCCTTTACCTTTTTAACCCAGCCAAACTGTGTGAAGACCCACACGTTCTATGATGACATTGGTTCATACTTATGCAAGAACTCACCTTTGTTTGATGCACATTCCAACTGTTTGCTACACGGCTTCTTACCCACTCAATGATTTACAATTCTGGGAAATCAACTTCTGATTCGATTCAAACAGAATCAATCGCCTCAATCAAATATGTCATAACCAGATTTCATTTTCTAAATCGGCCTTCAAATTAATCGCATTCTTTGCATCAACTCTCAATATCGATTTATATAAATCGATTTCTCTCTTTTCTCAAACCCGGTCCTCTTCAGCGTATCCAGATTTGGATCAACGCTCTTCCTCTGTTTCGACACCCAACACATTAAAACAACGTTAAACACTTTTCTTAACAGTTTCATACATATTTATCTATCGCAGCAGCCCATATTTGCAATATATCGCAGCAGCCTAGTTTCATACATATTGATCCGATGCCCGAATCAATTCACAAATCGATGAATTGCAATATGCCACAATAATTTGGCATTTACCCACGCTTTGATGCGACATCACTATAATTGCGCTTCACGTTCCAATGTGCGCCGATGCCGATAACAGTCAGAAGTTGGAAATCGCTAAACTTCCATGGTTGAACAACGACCTTTCTGTGGTGTCCTGATATTTTCCGGACCCGATATCACATTAAAATAGTTCTTTATTATACTACGCGTCTGTCAATGCAATACTTATCGGAAATCGCCAGTCGCAAGGTTAGATGTCACCTTTCATAAGGTTTGCGATATTCACCGAATCCGAACCCATTTTAAACAAGGTTTATATTGTTGTGCGTCCACTCCATTGTATATGCAGCGATATGCGAATTTCTCTTCCCACTCCGATACAATAAGAGACACGGGCCGCCAATTTTCAAAACCAATATATATATATATTAGTTCAAGTCTGCTCACAGGTTCTGTGAAATCAATTTATACAAATTTTCTGTGTTAAAGGCTTTTCCAACTTGCAATCTCAGTCCACTGCCTGATTTACATTAACACTGAATTTCTTTCATTTGAAATTAAAAAAACACAGGCCCGCACACTATTTCTATCAATTACTCAGACAAACAATACTCAAGACTCCAATTAGTCATTCGATTATGCATAAAACATAATTTTATTCATAATCTTCAGGAAAACAAAAAAACAGAGTCTCGTCTTGGCCAGATTACCCAATAAAATGAATATTATTACACTGTTACAAAAATACTCACACTCTGAGCTCTCGCTCCACACAAAACCTATTCTAATCTCTCGCTCATTAACATTTTCCTCCTTTTATTATTAACTAGCTCCTAAAACAATGCTAACGCAATATCCTATTTTTAAATAATAACAGAAATCTTCTATTTCGTTGCTTTTCAAGCACACCTTGACTAACAACTCTTATCTCTACATTTAAAGAAGATAATCTCTTATTTATTACAATAAAAAACTTTTTGAGAAGTCCAACCTTATCAGTAAAACTGATTTTTAACCAACAGTCACTCGATTTCACTCTGTCAAGCCACAACATGTGAACAGATTTCCACATTGCTGACTTATTCTGATGCTCCTACATCAGGCTCCCCATGTAAGAAAATTTACGACCACCTGGTCATAAGTCTGGATAATTGTTTCCTCCTGGATCCCAAACTTTATTTTGTAATTTTTCCTTGCTTGTCAATTGCTCTATTACTGTTGTTATCTGCTGTTGTTCTCCAAGTCTCCATATTTTATGCTGTAATGCTCCACTTGCCTTGCCTTCAAGGTCTGCTACTGTCTTTCTCTTGTTGTCACTCCTTTTCTTTCTTGCTACTGTCTTTTTCTGAGAGATTTTCATCATTAACCTCCTTATCAACTCAATTTCTCTGTCCAGTATATCCTCTGTCTGCTGATTGTTTCCATCTCTTGATTACTGAACTCTCATTCTTTCTTGTTCTTCACTTGTTTTGATCGCTTCCCTTTCATCCTTATTGCTCTTTTGCACCTTTTCTGCTGCTGCTACATTGTCTTTTAGAACAATTTCTTGCCTCTGTTTTCTGCATCTGTCAACTTCTTCTTGATTATTATTTATGACAACTATTTTGTCATCCTTTTTTAGCAATCTATCCTGGACATTCATCCTCTGCTCTTCCGACTTCCTCCTTTGAAAGTCTGATTCTCTATATAACTCAATGATTTTACTGGGAGTGAACTTTGGAAACTTTACATAATCTTCCATTTCCTCATTTGTTATTTTCTCATTATCACATGGTCCTTCTTCCTCTGCTAAATCTTCCTTAACATCCTTCAGTAGATGTTCTTCCTCTTCTTCTTCCATTTGGCTATCCACCTATGCCAAATATGTTCCAGCGTCTGCAACAACATCTTCAATTATAAGACAATCATCATAATAAAAAATATAAGGCCTCTGTACCTCTTTTCCCTTTAGCAACACTTCAGTATGTTGCGTTGATTTCTCTTCTTCTGTCAGCATATCAGTATGCTGATCCAGACTCAAAGAACTCTTGAGACTGTCAGCTAGTCTCCCCTTCTCATCATCTATTTCAATGATGTCTTCCAGCATTTGTCCATTGTAGTGAACTGATTCTTTCCCAGCCTCTTTATCATATTCTTCTTCAAAACTTCCATCTTCTGGAAGGTATTCTTTCATATCTTTGACAGTTTTAAAAGACTGTCTATCTTCTTCCAAACCTGCAATCATACACAAATCATTAGTTTTAAAATCACAAGACCTTACGGTATTATTTGATGCTTCAGTCATCAAGTCTTTCAGCTGCTTCGAATCATTCATATGATTCAACTCCTCTAGCTCTTCATCACTTTCAAAAATTAATGGTCCACTTTCTGGTTCACATATCGAAACTTCAACATCTTCTTCAGCATCTTCCTTTTGCTGTAGCTCAATTCTTTTGAGCTTCTCTATCCTCTGTTTGGCATATATAACATGTTCAAGTCCCCTTAGTTCCTTCATCAACTGCATATTCACCTAATGATTCCTCTTCTCTTGTAGCCTTTTCCACTTCACCTTCTTCCTCATGACATAACCATGCTTCTGGTCTACTTCATTTCTTTGCCACATCTCCATTAACACCTCAAGATGAACTACTATCTCAGACTTCTCCCGCTCATATTCCTCTTTTCTTAACTATCTTTGTATGCCATTTTCCTGGGCATCCTTCTCCTTTTGTCCTCTGATGTGGTCTCTTTCAGAACCTCTGTTACGACTGTCACTAGTCATCATACTCTCCATCTCTATGAGTTCCTTACTCACTCTACTATGAGTTGCACTAAAGCCACTACAACAGAAAGTCCTGTCCTGCCACGACTTACCTCACCAAGCTCTCCTCACTCAGTCTTTTGGCAAGCAATTGGTTCTCTATCTCGGGAACCTCCTTTGAGCACTTCTCTTTGCTCTTTCTGGCTTCAGCTCATCTGCATCTTCTAATAACACAACTGTCCTCCTTATCCAATCTCTATTGGAATTCCTCAAGGTTCTGCCGCATCTATGTTTTCACTTAGAAACTTTCACCAGCTTCCTTTATCTGTTAGCAAATTTAACCTCACCTTCTATGGAATTGCCTTTTGGGAGTTGCAATAATAATTTTGCTTCAATGCAAAGACTAAAATCTTCTAATATTCAAATCCAAATAAAACCATATCATCTTACCTTCAAGATCTCGGTCTGATATTGTCCTTCCATTCACCTGCACCTTTAAATGGATTGTCCTTCCCACTAGCTTTCAGCTGTGTCTTCAAACTCTGTTATTTCCAAAAATTACAAACATCCCTCTTACAGTTTGAATACTGTAATCTTACTATAAAATTTCATTCATTTCATATCTTCTAATCATTAGACAAAGCTGCATACCTTCAATTACCTTCAGAATCTCACCATTCCTGCAAATCTATTTCAGCAAATCTTTATGTTTCCTCTGCACAATTTCTCGATATTCAACTACTGTCAATCAGATTTTAGAATCTGATCCTTTCTTCCAATCTTCCGGCTTTACTTGGGAAAATCTTTAGCTATTAGCAACAATTCCTTCTTTCCTAAGTTTCTTCCACACAGAGATCATTAACAGTTTCTTTCATTACTATCCCTTAAGGTTTGATCTCCCTTGCTGAGATACTTCATTGCTGCAACCATCAATTCTCAATCTATTCCTTTGTCAGTGAAACTCAAATCAGAATTAAACAAACACAATACCTACATGATTCTTCATTCATTTCGGCAATCCTGTTCGCTGCAATTGTGTACTGCTGCATCTCAGATTTAGAATATGATCTTCCTTTTAGTATTCATCACACACTCAATAAAACACACTTCAGTTCTCAACAGAACCTTCCTGCACTTCATTCAGAAAAACAAACATCTTCAATTTCAACAGAGCCAAGCTCTGATACCAAAATGATGGCGAGCATAACCCGCTAAACCCAGAATCTCTTCAAAACTGTGCATATAAGAATGCATCTCATCAATTGCCCAAATAAAACTCTAAATCTTGCAATTACAACAATGCAACTTGCGGAAGTTTGTACCATTCATTCACAAATTTTACGGTTTATAAAAACCATACTTCAAACCAATTCCACTTTAAAACTTCACACAACCTTCAACCTTCATAGGTAAGGTTTCTTCCATCCATGAAAATCTTTTCATGATGTTTAAACTCTGCAAGTTCACAACCTCAAAAGTCGAACTTGGTTAATTAAAACCCAAGGCATATATTTATTACATTGCAAACCTATCGACCCAAATACCTTGATTCAAATATATGTACGCCTTTACCTTTTTAACCCAGCCAAACTGTGTGAAGACCCACACGTTCTATGATGACATTGGTTCATACTTATGCAAGAACTTACCTTTGTTTGATGCACATTCCAACTGTTTGGTACACGACTTCTTACCCACTCAACGATTTACAATTTTGGGCAATCAACTTCTGAGTCGATTCAAACAGAATCAATCGCCTCAATCAAATATGTCATAACCAGATTTCATTTTCTAAATCGGCCTTCAAATTAATCGCCTTCTTTGCATCGACTCTCAATATTGATTTATATAAATCGAGTTCTCTCTTTTCTCAAACTCGGTCCTCTTCAACGTATCCAGATTTGGATCAACGCTCTTCCTCTGTTTCGACACCCAACACATTAAAACAACGTTAAACGCTTTTCTTAACAGTTTCATACATATTTATCTATCGCAGCAGCCCATATTTGCAATATATCGCAGCAGCCTAGTTTCATACATATTGATCCGATGCCCGAATCAATTCACAAATTGATGAATTGCAATATGCCACAAGAATTTGGCATTTAGCCACACTTTGATGCGACATCACTATAACTACGCTTCACGTTCCAATGTGCGCCGATGCTGATAACAGTCGGAAGTCAGAAATCGCTAAACTTCCATGGTTGAACAATGACCTTTCTGTGGTGTCCTGATATTTTCCGGACCCGATATCACATTAAAACAATTATTTATTATACTACGCGTTTGTCAATGCAATACTTATCGAAAATCGCCAGTCGCAAGGTTAGATGTCACCTCTCATAAAGTTTGCGATATTCACCGGATCCAAACCCATTTTAAACAAGGTTTATAAATTGTTGCGCGTCCACTCCATTGTATATGCAGTGATATGTGAATTTCTCTTCCCACTCCGATACAATAAGAGACACAGACCGAAAAATTTGAAAACCAATATATATATTAGTTCAAGTCTGTTCACAGGTTCTGTGAAATCAATTTATACAAATTTTCTGTGTTAAAGGCTTTTCCAACTTGCAATCTCATTCCACTGCCCGATTTACATTAACACTGAATTTCTTTCAATTGAAATTAAAAAAACACAGGCCCGCACGCTATTTCTATCAATTACTCAGACAAAAAATACTCAAGACTCCAATTAGTCATTCGATTATGCATAAAACATAATTTTATTCATAATCTTCAGGAAAACAAAACAACAGAGTCTCGTCTTGGCCAGATTACCCAATAAAATGAATATTATTACACACTGTTACAAAAATACTCACACTCTGAGCTCTCGCTCCACACAAAACCTATTCTAATCTCTCGCTCATTAACATTTTCCTCCTTTTATTATTAACTAGCTCCTAAAACAATGCTAACGCAATCTCCTATTTTTAAATAATAACAGAAATCTTCTATTTCGTTGCTTTTCAAGCACACCTCGACTAACAACTCTTATCTCTACATTTAAAGAAGATAATCTCTTATTTATTACAATAAAAAACTTTTTGAGAAGTCCAACCTTCTCAGTAAAACTGATTTTTAACCAACAGTCACTGGATTTCACTCTGTCAAGCCACAACGTGTGAACAGATTTCCACATTGCTGACTTATTCTGATGCTCCTGCATCACTCATTGAAATGTCACACAATGAATTCCATGTCCCTCCCTTCCCATTATTGAAATATAAGTTCCAGAAATAATCCTACAACATTACATTCTAATTGAGTTAGACACAATGAAAGAATCCTATGGCTTTACATTTTTATTGAGTTAGACACATTGCAAGAATCCTATGGCATTGCATTATGATTCAGTTAGATGCACCCAAGGCTAACCAAAATATTAAATTACATATCATTTTAGGGACAATGTGTACCAAATAGTGTATCTATGATTGGAAGAAATCGCACTTGCTGAGCTATGCATAGAGCTTGTGTTCCCTCAACAACTGTAGTTTCTGCAACTAGGTATTTTTCATGCTCTTCTTCAGTCTCCGAGTACACAAATATGTCATCAATGAATATAATAAAAAAATTACCCAAGTAAGGATGCAATGCATTGTTCATTAAATGCACGAACAAGGCATGACATTGGTAAGCCTAAAGGGTACCACTACAAACTTATAATTCTTGTACCTAATTACACTTGCCACAAAATGGAAACTGATAACCGTTCACATCAGTTCCGGATTGTTTCAGGGCAGAACAAGAGATCAATCTACGATAGAATTAGAACCATATATTGCATAAACATTAACTTATTAAAATTTGGTCTCATGCTGCAATTGGTGTTGGTCTCTTACTGGTCTTGATGCCCTTAATAGCTTCAGCATAATCCTTTGCTCCAAATACTGCAGATCTCGCCACTAGCGCGTTAACCCCGTCTTCAATAACCTTGTAGGAATTTGAAGGAGTAACAACACCATTCACCTCAATCCATGGGTTCACGCCCCTCTCTGCACACATTCTCTCTAACTCTGATATTTTCTTCACTTGAATTTCTATAAAGCTTTACCCACCAATGCTGGGACTCCATGCAAGTAAGTTGATTCAAAAGGCCCAGATTTAGTCTCACGTGAGAGTGAAAATCTCCTTAAAAAAATCTAATAACAAAATGGATAGAATAGAAGATCACAATATCTGTTTTGGGTTGGTATCCCAATGGTTTAAATTGAATATTTAGCTTTTAATCCCAAGATAGGAAAATAGTTGGTAAACTCAAATATGTAGCACAGCTTGGGTTCTTAAACAACTGTGCCACTGTCTCACATTAAAATTCATGCATATGAAAAGAATAATGTATGTAATAACTATATTTAATAAAGTTTGTTAATTCACACACTAATGGCATTACAATGGACAAAAAGTTGATAAAGGTTTTCTTCCTTCATTTATATGTTGATTATACATCTCTATGTAAATTTGGTCAAAAGGGTCTCAACAACCCCCTGAGAAATTGGATGATAGAAGTCTCTGGCTTCCTCAAACACTCTTCTAGAAAAACCCTTGCCTTCTTCCAAGTCGCTTTGCAACAAACCTGGATAGAGCTGCCTTAGATACTTCATTCTTCTTGTTTCTTTAAGACATCTATTGATCTCCTGAAGACTGTAATATGTGTGCCGGGCATTGATTTTTATGTCTAAAAAAACAAACAACAGCTGATATAACATATTCGTAGCTGTTTCAAATAGTTATATATTAGCACTGCACTGCACTACATATTAGGGCATCTAAACAAAACAAAAATTTTAGAAATAGCACTGCACTGCACTACATATTGGGGCATCCAAAAAACAAACATTTTAGAAGTAGCACTCCATTGCACTACATATTGGGGCATCCAAACAAAACAAGAATTTTGGAAACAACACTGCACTACACTGCATATTGGGGCATCCAAACAAAACAAGCATTTTGGAAATATCACTGCACCGCACTACATATTAGGGCATCCAAACAAAACAAACATTTTAGAAATGCATATTTCCATTCCACCTTATGTACCACAACCATTTCCAATCAGGAAATGGAAACAAAAAAGTACAGGAACCCTTCAGTAGGGAATAACTACAATACTTAATTTTCGCTTTAGGATAACAAGGTGGAGGCAACAAAAGAAAAAAATAAAAGAAAATTTTGGCACTCAAATTGCAAGAAAATAGAAAATATTGTATATTGTACATATCATCATTTCTTTTGCCTTCTATATTTTTAGCAAAAGTATTTGCAATTGCAAAAAAAAATTGATCATAAAAGGGCAAGAATACAAAATTTGAAAAGGCTGCACACCTGTGATGGTGTAAGCTTTTTGGGTAGACTCTCCAAGTAAAGTTGCCACTCATGACCCTGCCACTTGCTCACTTCCTCATTAGAAAGGATTCGTTCGGCAATGAAACCTTGTGATGCAAACAATATCTTGTCGTGGATTGTGGAAATGGGCTCCATGAGATCTAGAGGAATTCCAGTCCCATCTACCCAAACATCCAAATCAATTTCATTCTTTATGCAGGGAAGATTCTTCTTCAGAAATGCCAGGAATGTCTGAGTATCAATCGATTGGAACTTGAAAGACTAGATATACTTCTTCAGAAAATCATCGAAGATAGGGCACCCAACCTGCACCTAGGAATCATGAATGTACCGATATCAATTGATTGAGTTTGCACTGTTTCAAAAATTAAGAAAGAAAGGGATCTATCTCTGCTTTGTATATGATTAAGTACATTCAAAAGCATTGCCAAAAATACAAACTTCAGATAATGAAAATTGAACAGAAAATGGTATTGCACTCCATGCAAAATTTTGAATTTGAATTTGATTTTAGTTGATAATATTTATGTCACAGATGAACCCTTGCAATTCATATATGCCCATGTCCTATCAAGACACGGGGAATTTATACTGGTCATTGAGGCCGCATTAGTGAGACCTTACTTGTCCTGATGATCTCTATAGGGTTGTGCACATTGTCTGTACACACAATCTTCCACATGCTTAACACCCGTATATTAGTGGACACCATGTTCGTGCGTTAGCGTTATATGAATAGTAGAAGCTCCGACACTAGATTTTAAATCCCTAGACATGTCTCAGCCCTCACTGTTCCTGCACTGTCCTCTCTGTGCAAGTTGATCAATCATATCATTTAAAGTAAGTTGGGACCCAGGGAAATTTTGGTTGGGTGATAATAGAAAACATTTTCTCCAGGAAAAAAAAATGAATATGGATCATATATTTACATTGTTATTTGAATGGTAAAACAAAGATGTTTTATAATCCACATCAAGAATTCAAATCCCTAAGGCATATTTCAGTTCTCATGAACTATTTTGACTCTCAGACAACTTTGGTTGGAAACAGATACCCCACAAAGAATAATAGGAAGCATCAGCGTGGCTTCAGAATAAAAATATCTTAACCATATGGATTTGAGGGCACTATATTCTAATGAATAAACATTTATATTTCTCAGTTGCACTGGGACCTATGAAGCTGTCTGAGACAAAAAACACAGGGCTTCAGACCCACTCAACATTAACATCATGAGTTAAATGTAGGAGGATCAGAATGGAATCAAAATGAACAAAATACAGATACAGAAAAAAACAACAAAGTAAAAAAAGGGTGAGTAAGACCTGACGCGCAATACGCCAAATGAACTGAAAAACCTTTTCGTAAGGGACAAAAGAGTAAACATCATCAGGATCAACCTCGTGCTGGTTTTTTCTCAATTTGGTAAAATCTATATTATCCTTGAATATCTACATCTAATCCTTCAATTCTGAACAACCTAAGCCAATATTCAAAGCTACACGCTCCTCGCCCTGTACAACTTCCACAATTTTCCGCTCTGATTATGTCATAAAACCCTACAAAAGAACACTTCCCAAATCTTAAAACCATAAACCCTCAAAACTCAGATCTTCAAAACGTATTTTCTAGAGAATATGGTAAGATATAGTTAGGTATATATGTAATAATGCCTCATTTATCCAAAAATCATTATTTGTGGCATTGGTTATGATATTTCTGGTCCAGCTGTTGAAAGCTCATGGGCCACAACCTTCCCACCACTCAAATCCCCTGCGATGACAGTAGGGGTTAAGAAAGCCAACCTGGTATTATCCATTCCTCCATATGGGAAACTCGGGGGCAGTATAAAGAGATCAAATCTCTCCCATTCATATTCACTAAAGAGCTTTTCCCCCTGCTTTATCATCTCCTCCGTGTTCCTGAACTCATTTTCTGCAGCTTCCAGAAAAGGACAAGGTTCCGAATAAATCCTAGTCATGGGACTAACCTCCTTAGAAACAATATTCCCCACAAAAAATGCAAATTGATATGGAGGTATTGGCTGTTGCATTGAAAAATTCTCAACAATTCTTCCATGCATAACCCACTTCTCATCAGGGCATGCTCCCTTTTCTTCTCCTATGGAAAGAGCCATCTGGCCCTTATGGGCAGTAGACATTACATAGCTCATATGTTCAGGAATTTTTAGCACAACCGAGCACCGAATTCTCGCTCTGGGAGTATCCTAATAGGGGAATATAGAACGAGCACGGATAGATTGACATTGGGTGTAGACATAGGGTATTTTTTCCCTATGGTCTGTGCTAGATCAACCATTGAATATCTGAAGAAGATTGATGGATTTTGAATGTTATGGAAAAAGATATTTAATTTGTAAGAGAAAATCTGAGAAAAGAGCCCTTAATGGTATCTAGATTTTCCAAAAGGAAAGGTATGTAAGCAGAAGGCGAAAAGGATTTACTAGCATCATGGTAAACTCCATGGATTTTGAGGCATTTGGTATCAAGAATTAGAGCTCCAGAATATGGAATTTTGAGAGTTAAAATCACAAACACATAAATCATTTTGCTTTTAAAATCAAAATACAATGAAAGATGGAAATTCTTTGTTAGAGGATGGGGAAATGGAGATGGATCTCTATGCGTAGCGGACGGTGGAGAAATAGAGATGGAGATCTGTGCGCGGTAGTCCACAACGCCGATGTGGATGGTGGAGAAATGGAGGACGGCCAGAACCATTTAAACGAACGACTTAAAATCACCCACATGTCAACATATTATTCATGAGAAGGGCGATATGGAAGGTTTGCGATTGGTTGGGTTGAACAGTGTTTGCTCACCCCATGCTCGCAAAGATAACTTGTTCAACGTAATTAAGTTATATAAGTTATATAAATATGTAAAAAATGGGCCCAGATTTTGATTGGACCAATAACTGTCAAACACCAAGCCTTAACATCATAAGTTGAAAAGAACTATTGTCTCAAGTACCTCTAGCTCTGAATTACCAATTAAGTCAAAATGCACTACAAAACATTACAATGCTTTCCATCCAAAAGTATAAATATCCCATCAAACAATCGCCCACTGATTTTAAATTAGGGAAACACGTCCCATTGCTGGGTAACACCTGCAAAAGAATAGGTGAAATGTGTGTCAGCCATATGTACATGTCTGTTTAACCATTCAACCTACTGAAGACATTAAATGGCACCATTCAATTCAGGAAATAGTTCACACAACCTTTCAATTCAAGAATTAAACACAACAACCCTTTCAATTTAGGAATTAAATTCACGAAATAATTTCAATCTAGGAACTAAATTTAGGAAAGCACAAGAGAGAACAAGGATCAAACATGAAAGCTTATTAACCATTGGATCATGTAAAAATCAATGCACAACATAGATTTGAATTTGGGAGATAGTAATCCATGCTATTCTTCCCTACCAATTAAATTCTAGATCATAAAACTATAAAAAATCAACCCTTACTGTTTTTCATTTGAAACATTCATTCTACTCATCAACTGTTACAGACATACAATCAGAGTGTTCACATACAATCAAACTTTTCAGACAGTGTTCCATTCATTTTGCAGATATACAATCATTTTCAGATAGTGTTCCATTCATTTTGCAGACATAAAATCGAAGTGTTAAGAAAACGTTACATTAAATATATTCATCATCTGTAGGAGATATACAGAGAATGTGTGTGCAAAATATTACATTCCAGAAAAAGTGTGTGCACAGTTTCACATTCATTCTCTTCATCGGTTGCTCGAGACATACACGTTTTTGTTGAATAATGTTATTGTATTGAGTACTCTATCATTAATTTAGCTGAGAAATAATGTTAATATTATAAGTTATAGATCATATACCTGCTATTATCTTCTTATTGGAGCTTAGTTCAGTAACTTTATGGCTTCTATCCTCATAGCCTAGACAAATCAATCAAGGAATTCCCACAACTGTACAAGAGAAAGCTAGAAACTATGTAAAAAGCTAAAGTGTTGAAAATGAAGGTAGAGATCATAATTCCATAGATAGATAGATATATGGGCACATACTGATCATAATTCAACAGATAGATAGATAGATGGACACACACTGCCCTAGTCTAGAAATTAGGAAGCTGCTCAATTTAAAAACTTTCTTTATGTAACTGTCTTTGTTTCAACTTCTGTTTCTAAGACCTGTCTTTGTTAGGAAGTTATAATTAAGGTATGAATAGAAGGATCACAAATAAAACATAGCTCACGCAAACACTCTTATAAGTCCATTTACAACACAATAAGTCACCTTCTAGTTTCTGTTTTAGAAGATTATATCAAGGCTTTAACATAGTTAAACCTACACTAAGATACTGAGATTGTGAAGAGCCTAAGAAGAATAGTTTAGAGTTCCTTAGAAGCACTTTTTATAAGTTCTTTTAGAGGAACCTAGTTGTTCTAGAGTCTAGTTTTCCTCTGCCACTAGTACAAAGGCTTCAATATGAACTTAACCAGAAACTATCAATGTCCTGTCTAGTTAGATTTTATTGCCAAGTCAATACCTCTACACTAGTACAAAGGCTTAAATACGAACTTAACCAGAAAATATGAATGTCCTGTTAGTCAATAACTCTATACTAGTAAAAAGGCTTCTATATGAACTGAAACAGAAACTATGAACGTCCTATCGAATGTCCTATCTAGTTAGTTTTTCTTGCCAAGTCAATACCTCTATGGAAGTGACTGTAAAATTTAGCGTTAGAGAACTTGTGTGTAAAGAGTTGCATAAAACATTCAACCCTTGCCCCCAATAGATGGAATTTAACAAAGTCACCAAAATTGTCTTAATGAAGAAAAAAAATATGTTTCTTACAACCATGTTAACAATAGAAGATGCCATGTTAACTTACAACCATGTTTCTTAAAGCCATGTTAATTACATCCATGTTAACTTACAACCATGTTAACTTACAACCATGTTAGCTTACAACCATGTTTCTTACAACCATGTTGCTTACAACCATTTTAACTTACAACCATGTTTCTTACAACCATGTTAACTTAGAAGATGCCATGTTTCTTACAACCATGTTTACCTCAAAATACAAAATGCACAAGTTGCCTACACCAATGAAAGAGTTCACAACAAACAATAGAAGATGCCATTTTTTTACAGCCATGTCATTAACAGTCAATAGGTATCACTTATCTTTCTCATGTTGATATTAGAAGTCATACATAATTGAAATACAACATAGTGAAAATTATTCAATAATTCAAAGTAACAATGTAATCCAAATTCAACTGTTCAGGTAAACTGGGTCTGTTCCACTTCAATGTCAATTAATTCACAAAATTCTTCATTGATATGAATGTATTACTAGGTTTGGTTTTATCATTAAGATAAAATACTTGCCGATAACACAGTATACACTCAGATGCAACCTGAAATCTTCTTAGTAAAATACCAAGTTGACTACACAAATGCAAGAGTTCACAACAAACAAAAAATAATGCCATGTTGTTAACAGTCAATAGGTATTACTTATCTTTCTCATGCTAATATTTGACTTCATACATAAATATAGTTTACTCTTTACAGTTGTGCTGTAATAATTATCAAATTTCTTACTCATGTTGTACTCGAATAAAATTTTAAATCATAATTTTGTGGTAAATATGTAGGTTGTTGTGGCCATGCCAAGAGTTTCTATTGTAGATTGGATAAGGAACATGAGGCAAGGGAGAAGGGGGGACCAACTATGGAGCAGTTTATCAGATGAGGATGTCAATGCTCCCAGTGCTCCCAACAATGTCGTTGAAAAGGACTCTATGGTAGCAAATCATCCCAGCCCACCATCAGCCACAGAGCCACCTTCAACCATAGTGCAAGGTGCAATTTCAACAAAGAAAATCAGTGCCATCAGAGGCTGGACAAAGCAAGACATGATCGTTGCAATCAATGACATCACGTTTAAGGGATATTCAATCCATGCATCTGCAAAAAAAACATGGTATTTCTCCCTCTAACATACATTTTTAGATAAATGGGTTGACTAATACAAATCACAGAGGGCCTATTATAGTTATGATCGAAGAGGGGGAGGATGAGGTGGTCGAGTGGTGTAAGGAGATGGCCCAATTGGGACATGGGTTAGAGATTATACAACTTAAATCCAGTACAGCTCAAATATGTCAATGGAGGCCAAACCCCTTTAAAGATGGTTTTCCTGGTAAATCATGGTGGAGTGGGTTTAAAAAGAGGCATCCAGACCTTGTGTTACGCACAGTGGAGGGACTTGACATGGACATGGATTTAAATCCACGTCGTGCAAGTGTTTCCAAGTTCTATAAAAATTTTTATGTTGCATATGAGCAACACACATATGCTCCAGATCATATATGGAATTGTGATGAAATAGGCTTATAGGTAGGAAGAAATTGTGGTATGCAGGTAATTGCCAAGAGAGGGATTAGAAATGTGCCTAAGATATTTCCTAAGGGAGTGTTGACGGGAAAATTTGTCTGGCCAATAGTAGGGGATCACCCCAGTAGAAAGTCCCAATTAGAATCTGAACTGTTTGGGATAGGGGTCCCGTCCTGAGGTGCGGGTCCGACTACCGCCGAATAGACCTTCTCCTAGATGCAAATGAGCCCTGCAGAGTTATAGATGTACAGTTATAGAATGATACAAGACAAATATCTATGATTATAAATGAGCCTCAACACTACAAATAGCAATATATAAAAGAAAACACGCGACTGAAGGAGATGCTGTTAGCAGCACATCATTAAGGTCGTGTCTGTAAGATTGTTCAAACCATAGAAGAAATAGTTCTACCTGGTAAGAACAACTTATACATACTTGGGCATTTTCGTTAATGAGATAGATGTCAATAATAAAATTACAGACATCCCCTATGTAAATAACATACCATCATATACACATGCAGTAAACTGAAATGCGTAAAGAGGATAATAAGAAAACACAGATAAATTAATCACAGGATATCAGACATATATGAAGAATTACTCATAATATTGACACATTGATTTTCATCAGATCCAATAGTGGATTTAAAAGAAATGCTTGTATTCATTCATAATAGGCTATTTAATACTTTACAACTCTCTTTTCTCCTTTGGAGTCCAAAACAAAAATTCCTTCTACAAGTCCCCGAAGGGAGTATATATAAGACACAATTGACCCTTGGGGGTCCTGACTCTTCACCTTCCTATCGGTTCGGCTGCCTTGTGACTTGGATAGAAAATGCGCCCTGCGACCTGACTGGATAGTGCAACCTGCGACCTGATCATGGGAAGTGCGACGTGCGACTCCTCCTATAGACTGGATTTTTCAATCTGATCATGGGAGTGTGCATGTGATTTCGAGGTCAGGAACATCAAATTGTTTCTCCTTGAGGAAATTCTTCCATGCACGATAATCTGCAGCGACCGGGGAGATCATAGGAGTATCTTCCCTTAACCTGTGTAGGCATTCTAGGGCGTTCAGGATTAGAGTTTCCCTCTTGATTGTGACCTGGTTAGATAAGGAAGCCAATTTGGTGTAAATCCAAATTGGCGTTATGAAAAATGTAACCAAGTTCTCCAGTGATGCAAGAAGATCAGGTCTAGTGGAAGCTTGTATAATAGGCTGTAGAAATTCCTGAATCTTCTGATCTACCTGTCCCCATGTCTTTTCCTTATTTAGTGCACCTAGAGAAGGGATGTGTTGTAGTTCATGCATCGAGTCGATACCACTGATCAAGTGCTCATATGCGGTCATTACCTTCTCTAGATATTTAACTAATTTTTCCTTGGATTGCACCTTCATGTGAATCTGGACCTTGTCATTTTGGGTGTGAATCCAATCTTTCTTGGGCAGGGTTTCCGAAGCCTGTGGATACCTATTTGTCCATTCAATCATTCTGTCCAGAGTGGTGGAGGCT
The DNA here is from genome assembly GCA_034641835.2 of Pinus albicaulis. NCBI lineage: Eukaryota > Viridiplantae > Streptophyta > Pinopsida > Pinales > Pinaceae > Pinus > Pinus albicaulis. The sequence continues at coordinate 352,270,314 of CM076575.1, read as the reverse complement.
TCTTTCAATTTCTCATTTCTCTTCTTTGCTTCTACTTGGGCTCTTAGTAGGGGTGTGATTGTTTGTTTTATTGTAAACATCTCCTCGTAAACCTGTCTCATGGTGGCTTCCAGCGTCATTAGATCTCTCTATACAGTAAGCGGTACTTCGTTAATGAGAGTAGTTTTTCCCTGGAGCTGTTGGATTTCTTCCCATAGTGCTCTCTTTTCTTGCTCCGACCTAGCTTCCCTTTGTTCAGAGTCTTGTAACCTGTTTTGTAGGGAGAGGATCTCCCTACTCATACGGCTCACATTTTATTCTGTGGCTATGGAAAAAGTAGTGCCGGATGATGCAATCATCACTCGGTTAGTCCTAGTGTTTAGGAATATGTCCTTTTTTGTCGTTGCTGTGAATGGGGTGGCAGGGTTCTGTGCTAGGTATCTCCTTTTTTGCTGCCGAATTTTGAAGGTGAACTGATCATAAGTGAGTCTGGTCAGGTTGAACACTTCCTCCTCCTGCCCTTCAGAGGAGCCCAGCTTTGAGAGTGCAAAATGCTTGTTAATTGTAGGTAATTTGATGGGCGGCAACTCGGTCTGTACTCCTATGACTGGGGAAGATGTTTCGGCATCTTTTGATCCATGATCCTCTTCCTCTTTTCTCTTTCGTTCTTCTTCTTCTTTTAATAACCGCTCTGCCTCTGCTTTATCTTGTTCTGCCTTTTTCCTGTGCTCTACTTCTGCTTTTGTATATTCTTCTTCCTTTCTTTTTCGTTCAACTTCTACTTTTGTTTCCTGCTCTTCCTTCCTTTTCCGTTTGACTTCTGCCTTTGTTTCTTGCTCTTCCTTCCTTTTCCATTCGGCCTCCACCTGATCTAATTCTTTCTTGAGCTGCCGTTACACCTGTTTTTTTCTTTGTTCTGCATTCAATTTTTTCTTATGCTTATCTTCATCTGATTTTGATTTCTTTTCAGCTTCTAGCTGAGCTTCAGCTGCCTTTTATTTCTGTTGGGCGACCAAATTATGGCCTGTGCTAGTCTGGGGCTTCTTGGTCTGGGAAGAAGAGGCGCCTCCCAACTCGCAGATTCTTTCTTCCAGAGTATGCTCATATTGATCCTCCTAGTCGGACCATGCTCCCGGGGTGAGTTCCCTATCCCTGTTATACTATTTTCTTTTCACATCCTCAGATGGGCGTTAAGTGTGTTGGTAGCTCCATTTGAACTGGGCCCTTTTGCAGTGGTCAGGGAATATCCTATCGGGATCGTATGTCCAGTGATCCAAAGGCCCCAGGAAGAATCCTTTGAGTTGTTCAGATTCCGCCTCTACCTCCCTGAAATCCTTGACTGTGTAAGCACCAATGGTGAGCGGCAAGGTAGGCCACGAATTTTTCTTACCTTTAGTGAGGACCTTTGAGAAGCCGAAAGTCATCTGATAACATACTTCCTGAAGCAACATCTTATCCGTGATGAAGTGGGGTAGAGCATGGGGAGTCTTAAATGAACTAAAACTTGAATAAAGGTGTATTCTGTAAGTGGAAACCAATGTGATACCTTGACTAACGTTTCCATGGCTCGCCAAGACATGCATGGGGTATCCTAATCGAACAATTTCTCGTAGAGTGTAGAGATGAAATTTTGTGAAATTGTCTCTATGTCCTGTTTTTATTTAGAGTCCCAGAATACCTGCAATTCTTTGTGAATTGGGCGTCCCTGCTCTTTGTCCCATTTATGAGCCCATCCCTCAAAGTATCACCTGGAACAAACTACATCCAACAGGTAAGAGGCCATGTAAAATTCGGACGAGTATCCCTCCTCTAGTGCTAGTGCTACAGATATGTTCATTTTGAGAGCCACTATTAGTAAGTTGGCCCAGTTGAAACGGGTGCCATACGCAGTGAAAAAGTTCATCAGGGTTACCCAAGTACCACTAAATGTGGTGGCATCGGGAGGACCATATATCCTACAGAGCATAGCTTCCACCAGCTTGTATACCTTTCTGAGGCCTGCTACTGGGTACTCTTGATATTTCTTGATCTTGAACTTCTCGGATTCTTCCCACCATCCTCTCAGGGTGTTTGCTACGGGGACCACATGGGTGGTGGCCCATTCCTCTGTGAATATCTATTCCCATTCTGGGAATGAATAATAATACTCTACATCCGAGGCTTTTAGATTTGCAAAAGCATTTCCCTTATAGTCTCGAATTACCCACTTCTTGGGGTTGATGTTTTGTATGATCCATTCAATCACTTCTGCACATGGGAATATGGTTGGGTGGGCACCTGCATAGCAAAGCTTCGACCTCTTAACTTTTACATATACTTTCCGGTCAGGGAGGTCCTTTGGAAATTCTGGTTGGGCGAATTCTTGGTATACTTGATACCAACTCATACTTTCTCCTCTGCTAAATGTACATGAGATGTCCCCATAGATCGGGGGAGGAGACATTGGTATTTCATCTTCTGTGATTTATATTTATGGGCCCTTGTCTTTCTTGCGAACTTCCGGAGGTCCCATGTCGCTTGAGGCTCAAGAGATGGAGATGTGCTCTAACTCTGCTTCGAGGTTCTCTGGCATGTTCATAAAACAGTCCTAGGATAAGATAGATTCCATAATAATAAATTGCTAGGTGTCACTTTTAACTCTGACCAATTTAAATCTAGGAAAGGGTGGATTTGTGACTTGGCGACCTATTTCTTGGGTCGTTGGGTCATAGAGATTTAAACTTTAGAAAGGAGTGACCTTGTGACCGGGTCGCTGGGTCACCGAGTCGCATTGGTTTAACAATTCACGGGGGTGCAACCTTGTGACTTAGAGACCGGGGTCGCTGGGTCACGATGGTCGCGAGGGTCACGAGGGTCGCAACTCGTGCTAGGGCTGGCCGGGAGATTTAGACGATGACGCGGTCCTTTGCTTCAATTTTAACTTGAAACAATGCAAGGAATAAGTGAGAAAACCCAATAAATGGAGGTGAAAGGGTCATTAGGAGAAAAACAAACACAGGGAGGTTGGATGGCTCTATTTACAAAATGGTGTAAGAAAGAGCAGGGTTTGGATAATTTGAAAGGTCTCAGGTTCCAAAGGATCAGCAATGGGGAATAGTGGATGGCTTTAAAAGGGCTAAGGTAAGTGGAACAGGGCAACAAAAGGAAAAAACGGAAACATCAGGAAGAAAAGGAAACTTACCCAAGAAAATCGCGCTCCAGTTGGCTTGTCAGAAGTGTTTTTTTACTCTCCTTCGTGTGGGTGAAATGTGACCTAATGACCCTTCTATTTATAAAAGGGTCGCGCGTGCGGGAAATTAATGAGGTCGCTAGGTCGCAAATATCCCGCGCTTAAGAGATGCGCGATCTCGCGACCTTGCGACCTTGGGGGTCATGGGGTCGCAAGGTCGCTAGGTCACGATTTTGAAATCTGAGTGCGATTTGCAACTCTGTGACCTGGCGATCTGATAGGTCGCGGGGTCGCTAGGTCACAAATTTGGAAAAAAACCTACTCTGCGACTCAGCGACTTAAGGCTTTAGACTTGAACTTCAGATTTTGACTTAGCTTTTCGATGCTCAGGGGGGGGCTCAAAAAATTTTAGATGGTGAATTTTTGGAGGGTGTTGTAGTGGCTACAACGGGGAGTGTATCACAATTCTTTCCCGTGTCAATGAAATTGGTTGATCAATACCAATATTTTATCTATTTAAAGGTAAAACTCAAATAAAAAACTATATACATAATTGTGAACCAAGTGCATGCATGACTACACATCCACATGCATGGATGACAAAGCAACTATTCCTGAATTGGCGTTGACACTTTGTTGCTTCCGTACCGAGTGGTGTCTCGCCTGAAAACATAAACTTACTGATTTTAGATGGCCATGGAAGCCACATGGCTGTGCAGAAAATCGAGGAGGCCAATAAATTGGGCATTGACCTCTTAACATTGCCAGCTCATACCACTCACAGATTGCAACCCCTTGATGTTAGCGTGTTTGGGCCTTTCAAGAACTATTTCAGGGTCAAGCAAGCTTCATGGATGACAAAGAATCCATAGGTGGAATTAAATAGGTTTGAGCTAGCTGAGATTGCAAGTAAATCATTTAAAAGGGCTCTCACACCCTCTAATATCAAGGTTGGATTTAGGAGGACTGGTATATGGCCACTTAATTTTTATGCTCTTATGCTTGATACTGGTTGTAGCCAAGAATTTTAAGTGGAATTTCAAGAAGCATCGAACTTACAAGACCATACTAGTGCACAAGAAGATGTAGCTGCTTCTAAAGGCATAATTTCCCTTTTTGAAGGGTTGTTCTATGGTGATGATGATGAACATGCCAGTGAGACACAGTTCAGTCATGAACCAACTAACAATATCAATGAGGCTGACACACCCATTGAAACACCTGTGAATTATGCATGTGGTATTCCATGTGAAGCAACTAATAATGAGAATTTTACCATGCCAACCTAAGTAAGCACACCATCATGGTTGGCAGAGGTCGTGATGAATATCACTGAAAATAATGTATCTACCACCAATGAGGAAAGCATGGACATGCCTTAACAACCATCAAGGTTGAACACCGAACTTGTTCATTATTTTGTGGACAATGGATCACTAGAAGAGGAGCCTATTTAGCATGAAGTACCTGAAGAAGAAAATAATAGGGGCCAGTCAGTTGTCTCGGAGGATGAAATCCAAGTGTCAGGTCTAGAGGAGTATGGGGAAAAAAAGAAGAAGAGATTACTCGGTGCATTCCTAAAGCTACCAGTAGAGAGAGTGAAGGCCTCATCAATGAAATCAACATCAAATTATCTTCTTTTAGGGATGAGTTGACAATTTCTCACATCTGAAGATTATATGAATTTAATGTTCAAGGCTGAACGTAAAAAGAATGAAATTTAGGAAGCTAAAAATATAGAGAAGGAGTTATCCAATGAAAAGAGGGATACAAGGATTTCAACAGGAGAAGCTCGAGCAAATGAAGGGTTGGAAATAAAAAAAGAAAGGGAAGATGAGGGACATCAAAAGAAATTGGCAAGGCAAGAGAGAGAGGAAAGAAAGGTTCAGCAAGAGTTGGGAAAAGGAGGAGGGTGACAAGCAGGGAAGACCATGGTTCAAGCCAGTTTGAGGCAAATAGGTTGATTTCTAACACGCTGGACCACATTGCAGAGCAGACACCATCATACAAAGACCTAATGAACATCCAAGTCCCCAACTATTAGGCAGGGGTTAGGCCCACATTTTATACCCCTACTAGTGCAATTCTGAATCCTAACTGTGTTTATATGACACCTGTAGTCAGTGTTGGGGTTAGTAAAAAAAGTGGACACTTGGGCTACTCAGTCCCACCATGGCTACGAGGAGAAAATTGGAGTCAAGCATATGGCAACATTTAGGCACATCCTAATTATCCAATCTTGGGCAGTCCACCATACTTGGGTCAGACAATCAACTCAACATTTTGGGGAAATGCAGGAAATTGAAGCCATCAAGTATAGGGGTGGCATGAATTAATTTTTGTAACCAAAACACACTGTGATTTTGGTAAGGATGAAACAGGTTTGCTAAGGATAACATCCATGGATGTTGGGAAGCATCCTTTTGGGTTGCCTCCCGAAGTTAGTATGTATCAAAAATTTTCTAATTGCTAAAAGTTTGTTAATCTGTTGAAGTTATAATTTATTATTTAAAAGAACACAAAACTTTCCATAGCTTATATCATAATTTTTAATTATTATGTATCAAACAATTTCTAATTTCTACAAAAATATATCTTGTATTCCTTGGGAGTTAAAAAATAGATAGTGTAACCCATTTCTAACTTGCTCACTTGCAAAGGCATAATCCCAATCATTGGTGACACCATTAAAACAAAATAAGCTTAGATTATTACTTTCCTTCTCTAATCTAAGACATTGAAATTTTGAAAAGGTTCCCAATCGTCAAACGAACACAAAAACATCTTATTCTATGTACATGCTCCCCATCCCAACAACTTCAAACCCCAAGCTGATATAAGACATTGAAAAAACCGGTTTCACTGCATCTACAAAGCATTATGGCCCATTGCACAACTCTAAATAAAAATTTGAGAGAATAAAATAAGCACATATTGTTTGAAAATGAGGATTTAAAGTAGTCATTTGATAGACTTGGTATTCTCAATGAACATAAAGGTTGCAATGAAACAATATAAGTATGAGACTGTGGAAATGTTGCAATGAAACAAAAAATGAAACAACAAAAGTATGAGACTGCTGAAAGGTTGCAATGAAACAACAAAAGTATAATACTACCGTTAGGTTGCAATGAAACAACAAATAAAACAACAGAAGTATGATACTGTTGTTAGGTTGCAATGAAACAACAAATGAAACATTAGGAGTATGAGACTTCTGAAAGGTTGCAATGAAACAACAAATGAAACAAGATAAGTATGATACTGCTGAAAGGTTGCAATGAAACAACAAAAGTACGAGACTAATGAAGATAATTTATTAAGTTTGTGCACCTTAAATTTTTAAATTTTGCAATATTGTTGGTGTCAAAACCATTCTATCTATTTTCCTATATACTTCTAACAACTACTATACAGACTAGAGCTATTACCTAAGGCATTTCATACAGCTAAAAGACTATAGTAGTCATATTTATAAGAAATAAAGCTAATGAAAACTAAGAGTTTAATTACAACAATAAAAACTATTTATGATTACTATATCTGAATCTAGATAAATGAATGAACTACAACTATCTTATATGTATAGATGTTAAGACCATACAAAACAAGCACTCCAAGTTTCAGTACCAATCTTCAGCACTAATGAAAATGAAACTTCATTCGCTTATGTCATACAACGAAAATACTATACTCTACAACTACTATACAGACTAGATCTATTACCTAAGGAAATTCATATAGCTAAAAGACTACAACAGTCATATTTATAAGAAATAAAGCTAATAAAAACTAAGAGTTTAACTACAATAACAAAAAATATTCATGATGACTGGATATGAATACAGATAAATGAATGAACTACAACTATCTTATATGTATATATGTTAACACCATACAAAACAAGTACTCCAAGTTTCAGTACCAATCTTCAACACTAATGAACATGCAACATCATTCGCTCAGGTCATACAGCTAAAACACTATACTCTATAGCTACTATACAGACTAGAGTTATTTCCTAAGGCAGTTCTTGCTTTGCCTTGCCAGTATGAAGATTATATGTGATGCACTCAAAAATTTTCACTCAAAAAATCATATGAATAGATAAATTTACAACATAGCACCTCACAATGCTATTATGCTATATATTTAACTAGTTTCTCTATTTATAAAACCTTTCATAATGATTGATTGGGATAAAATATATTTATTAATTTTACTATTTACAAAACTTGGGGATAAAATATATTTATTAATTTTACTATTCACAAAAACTTTCATAAGGATTGATTGGGTTAAATATATTAAAATATTTTCTAAAGGAGTTGTATTTTAGTAATTAGCTAGAGCTCTGTCTCAATATTTATCATGTAATTTCCAAATTTATGAAGTTACACCCTTGTGGATATATGTGAGGAGTGAAAGGATATTTTTCTCCCCCTTCATTACCTGTGAAAGAGTATGAGAAAATGTTGATCTTCTTTAATTTTTTTTACTATTTAAAAATGTCAATTTTATTTTTATTTAAAATATCAAATTAATTGAAAACATGTACAAAATATAAAACATTATTAACATACTTAGGCTCTGTGGTGGTTATACCTCGGCTCTTTGGTTAAAAGTATTTCAACATCAAAATATCACAATCTAACCAATTTTTTCACAAATTTTACACAAAAAGAACGAGTCAATTTACACAAAACCCTAAATCCTAAATGTTAAAAATATTTCAACATCAAAATATCAAAATTTAACCAATTGTTTCATACATTTTACACAAAAATAACGTCAACTTACACAAAAACCTAAACCCTAAATGTTAAAAATATTTCAACATCAAAATATCACAATTTAAAAAATTGTTTCACAAGTTTTACACAAAAAGAACGAGTTAGTTTATACAAAACCCTAAACCTTAAATGTTAAAAATATTTCAACATCAAAATATCACAATTTAATTAACCAATTGTTTTTCAGATTTTACACAAAAAGAACTAGTCAATTTACACAAAACCCTAAACCCTAAATGTCTTAAAAAACCAATCATGCTTCTATTACTCCCATAGAGGTGGAACTATCTGATTCCTTTTAATTTACACAAAAAACATACCCTAAACTAGTCAATTTACCAATCAATTTACACATAACCAATCAATTTACACAACTAGTCAATTTACACAAAACCCTACCCTAAATGTGTTAAAAAACCAATCAATTTACACAAAACCCAAGTGCTTAAAAACACAAGAAACAAGTTCAACATATAAACATATCCTTCAAGTTAAATGTGTTAAAAAACCATTCAATTTACACAAAACCCAAGTGTTTAAAAAAAAAGTAAACAAGCTCAACATAGAAACATATCGTTCAAGTTAAATGTGTTAAAAAACACATGAAGATGACTGGTAGGACATAGTCCTACCTTACGACTACTCTCCTCGGATTCCTCCTTGCTAACTGTGACCTGCCAAAAATACAAAAACCCATCAGAATACAACGATTCAGAGAGGAGGCAACACAAACATTAAAAAAAATGAAAACCCACACTGAAAAACACAACACACTGACCTGTAAACAAAATTTCGAGCATCCATACCTGAACCATTGTAGTCCACAAAGTCCGCCGAGGTATAACCAACATAGAGCCAAACCCACCATATCTGCCACAAAGCCGAACACAAGAATAACCACGTAGAGTCAAACCAACCATATTTTCCACTGAGCTGAGGTATAACCACCATAGAGCCAAGGTATAACGAGGTATAACTACCATAGAGCTGAGTATAACCACCACAGAGACGAGGTATAACCACCACCTTCAAACCCCGCACTCGAACTAGGACCACAAGCGCTCGAACCATGACCACAGAAGCTCCATAAATAAAGACTAAGTGCACGAAGGGTGGAGCTGGATGTGTCGAGCATTGGAGCAGGCAAAGCCCAACAATTAGACAATGAAACACACACAGACCAACTTGAGAGTGAAAAATGAAGCTTCATCGACAAGCCTCCAGTAAAATGCGGGAAGCCACCAGTTGGAGTGGTTGTAAACCGGCATAGCAGGTTCCAATATGCCATACACGTGCCTGTGGCAGATGACCAACTGTTGTACAGGGTGCATGGCAGTCGAGGTAGCGTGGGGGACCAACAATGCCGATGTGTCCAACATTTGACCCCTCTCCCCTATATATCCTCCAAACTTGGATATTACAACTTATATAATTTCCTATAATTATTTAATAATAATGTATCTATAATTAAGTTAAATAATATTTGTTATTACATTACTTACACCATATTTGGGTCATGTGCCACCACTACAGCTCCACTGGTGTTATTATAGTGATTACTTTTCTCATTTGTGGCAAAAGTAAAGATTTTAACGAGAAGTATAAGGCAATACAAAAACAAAAAAAAATCATTTGGAAGTACCAAAGCTCATGATATTACTAATAAAAAAATGAAAAATATTTGAAAGAGTCACTTCCACTTCTTTATCATGGAATTTTATACTGCAAACCTAAGCATTTTTAACTATCCAAGTCCTGATGAGAATGAAGAAACAACCCTTCAACTCTACCTATGTTCACACCTGGAACAACAGGTAGCACCATGTCCCCATTGTTGTAGCACCATTCCCCCATCACTGTTATGCATATAATTCATAATGAATATAATAAATATAATTATTAATAGTCAAATAAGGATTATGTAAGTAGACATTAAGTTAGTGAAAGGGCATGTCTAAAAGACATGCCCATTCATGAAAGGCCACTTGCGTAGGTATATAAGCAGGGCCTCATTGTAAAATTTTATCATATATTATACATTTAATATATAATATATTATTATTACGAATACCTCTTGTGTATTTTACAATTAAGTCAACAAGCCTACAAATTTGTTGCTCCATTTGGTATTAGAGGGGCGATCTTCTCACCTGGAACAAAACATCTACGCCACTACTGTTGGCTGCCTTCAGCTGTTACATGCAGTGCCTCAAAATCACTGCCACTCGATGTCTTCATCAATGACGATGTACGATGTCAACAAAAATTTGATCGATCTTGAGAGTAAGATCAATAATAATTCCGATAAATTCACTAAAAGATTAATCAATCTTGAGGATAAGTCTACAGGACATTCTGACGACATAAAAAAACTTCAAGACACAACAGATCGGATAGAAAGACAAATTTGGCTAAATCATAGCGAGGCCACAGACAATCATAACAAAGCAATGCAGAAGATAAACGCCATTTGGGACAAGATAAATTTAACTCAAGAACCAACATTTCTGAATATTGGACATAGTCAATAGAACAATTCAGCTAATTTAGAGAATTTAGATGATAATCATGAAGAATCACTACATCCTGAAGAAGATCAGGTTATGGAAAGTCCAACTTATGAGAATGAAGGTGATATTAAAAATAAATATGAGCCTGCTAGTCAGGAAACTGTTGAAGAAACTGAAAAAGATGATGAACGTGAAATTAATGAAATGCTTGCCCCCATAAAAGATATGAATAAACAAAAGCAATTTGAAATTTTTATAGGTAATCTTAATAAAGAAGATGATATCGATAGTAAGGAAACAGAAAAAGATGAAGCTGATCTTGATAAGGATGAAGATGATGTAGATAAGGAAGATGTTTAAAAATACATTTATAATGATGAAAAAATAACTCCTCGGGGTGACATAGATAAGATTGTTAAAGAAGATGACAAAATTGATGTTGCAAGGCAGTTGTCTCTTTCATACAGTATAATTGTTTTGGGAAACCCAGATATGTTTCCTCAAGCTGTAGAGCAGAAGTCACCTCTCTTGGATCTGTTCCTTTCTGAAGCTTCTACCGATTTTGCTGTAATTGGAGGGAGCAGTGTTCCTCTAATTACAACCCCTCGTGGGTTTCTAGATGATTTTTTCAGGGATTTAGAAGAAGATAGTTTGGCTCCTATATTAAATCAGCTTTATGAATATTTGAAATTAACCACGAGGGAAGTGGCTTCACCTCTTCAAGACTTTCAAAAGCCCTTGAGAACTCTAAAAAAACTGATTGATATTCCTGTTTGTGAAAAATATCTGGTCAATCACCCATCTTGGATATGCAAAGGAAATGTTGTGGACGGACGAATCATTGAAGTTGAAAGTATACGGGGGCCCTTTTTTCATGTCAGTGCTTTACCTGATGTGTTTACAAGACAAGAACATGATGTTGGGCACCAATGCTTTTCTCAAGTAGAGACTCGCCGTCGGGCAAATTTACAATCCACATTCACTACAATAAAGATGGTTATGCATCAGTTATATGAAGGCCTCCATAATGTTCTGTATCATCTCTTAAAGAATTCAAATACACGTGAAAAGGTTCTTGAATACTTGGCAGAAGTCATTGATAAAAATGCAACAAGGGCAGGAATCAATATAAATCCTCTTAAATGTGCTAGTTGTTGGTCTCCTGTGTTTTGATAGTTTGGAAAATCAAAAGACAGGGCAACATCAGAACCAATCTTTAGAGTTACAGGATCTAGTCCTCTTGTTCTCAGAGAGGGATCTCTCAAATTTATTTGTTTTGCAAAGGTTTAACTTGTGTGCTTTGGATATTGGTTTTAGACTAGTTATTAAGTGCAAGTGTTTGTTTTTTTGTTTGGTTGAATTGATACAACAAAATATGAAGGATCTAGGAAAGGTAGGTATAAATAAGGAGTCTCTGATTCATTTGGAAATGGAGTCAAGAAGAGGTTATAAAAAACTAATCAATGGATATGGGATATCAAAGGGAAAATCTAACTTGGCCACAAGATCCTTTAGTTATGAATGAGATGGACATTAATGGTTTTTCGAAAAGAGAAGTTTAATTCTCAAAAAAGGGAATTTGAAAACATGACTTGAACAATAAAGAGTTATTTGTTAGACAGGGCTAACCATAAATTCTACAAACCCCACTTTAAGCAAATAATGACTTCAAAACAAATTTTAAAATGAAATCTAAGATTCGTGGAACACCCTATTTCCCCAAATATTTTATTTCAAATGACTTAGAAAACATAAAAGATTCACTGATAATTGCAGTCATAGAAGAGGGAACACCTAACACATCTATGATTACAACTATAAAGACCTTTAAGACAACAATTCAAGTAAGGACAAAGGGCATGATCAGAACAGACCTCCTTGGCTTACTATAAACAAAGATATTTTAAAGGGAGACTTCAATAACAGCCTTTAAGTGGCAACAGACAAGTAGGGAGAACCATAAATCATGCTGAAACCAACTATTTGAACTATTAGAGAAATAAAAAAGCATGAGGACTAAAGAGAGAGATTAAAGACTCTAAAATACCTCAGCAGAAGAAAACATAAAACAGTGAATAATAAACAGGTCTAAGGTGCTTCCAGGAGTCATTTCTTAGCCTAAAACTTTCATCCTACTGTAGTAAGAATTTATGGAACAAAATGAAAACAGGAGAAGACATTAAACAGTTCAGAATACTTCACCAACAGCCAAGCTCATGGATCCAATGATAGAGCCTTCTCAAGAACAAGCATGCAACAACATCATCAGGGCTTCCAAGACTTCAATTTCTTCTTCAACTTCAACATACTATGTATTATTTAAGAGAGTTTTAGTATTACAACTAGTGATCAACCAACATAGTTTCATCTTCTATAGAAGTATTAATAGAAGATATGAGGAGGTGGTATGGATAAAACATCTCCCAGGTTCAATTAATACAGATTAATACTTCTCGGCCTTTGAGGGGCTCGATGGAGAAGTTTACAGATATTTCCTCTGTATTAATTGTTTTACATTAATAATTAAGCTCGGTGGGGAGCTTTTGTTGACTTTAAGGCTATGTGTCATCTCTGTAATAACTCAGTAGATATTTTGCAATAAGTTCTTTGGCTGAATTAACTGTTCGGCTGTCGTGAGGCAAATATCCTCTATTCTGGTCATTACTCAGCCTCTGTTTGAATGCTTTGAGGCTACAGGTGGCATTAGGTAGCTGAGAGGAATCAATTAGCCTTTGATGTGGCAGTGGAGGCATCCTATGTATAATATATATTATTGATTTTCTTTAAACACTGTTAATTGGATTTAATTCGGTGTTTAAATGAGTGGATTACGCTTTTGATTTTCGATCTTAGCCGTAATCCACCAAAAATGTGAAAACAGTCTTCAAACTTTAGTTCTATTGTGATTAGGTCTTCAATACTAATACTCTCTGCTTTAATCATGCTTCACTGTGTCGTGTTGATGTGCAGGTGCCATAGAGGGTTCATATGGCATCAGTGCTCATGATGCACCGATGAAACGTGGCATTGAACCATTCGTAGTAATCTTCTTTGATAAATGAAAGCCTGGAGGATCATCATGGTTTTCTTTTTCTTTTAAATTAGTTTTAAAAACTTTAATAACTGCATAAAAAATAAAAACATTAATAAAATCCTACGTATTTGGTAAAAAATTCTTTGGAGGCTTCGACTTGGAGCATAGCCATTGGATGACAGCATCCCACGGTGGAGATTTGATTGCGGGGTCAGATGGAGAGCGGTGGGAGAAAATGGTGGTGATTTTAAGTTAGGGTTGTTGATCCTGCAGAGATCAACGGTCAGGAGCAAATGCAATAATTCAATGTGACGGAGTCACATTATAATTACAATAAGCAAAAATGCGAAGAAATACAAAGGAATATAGAGAAAATCCCTTTGGGCGGAGGAAAAATGCATTTGAGGAAAATTGGGGTTTCTTAGAAGATCGTGGGCCGTCGGATGAGATCGGCCCACGAGATCAACGACAGATATTTCTCGTTGAAAACCTTTTGGAAAAGGCGGAGGGCAATGAAACAACGCAAAAATGATCTAAGACCGTTGATCTGTAGAGATCAGTGGTCAAGAAGGAATGCGATAGATCATAGTGCAAATGGGGAAGGGTGGTTTTGGTCCAAGAAACCAGCAGTATCACGCAGTGATAAGGCGGGTAGGCGGTATTGCCTTTTCAAACGCGATATGTGTTCCCGCCTGACACATGGAATTTGAATACCGCCCATTTCGCGTGATTTCTAGAGATTAACGAACGTGCTCAAAGTTACGCGATATGGAATGTTAGCCATTAGATCTGGGGCCTTAGATCTAACGATGGGGAGTGAGCGCGATATTGATAAGATGTGTGGGCGGAACGATGTGGGGACAGAGAAAGGCGGTTTTAATTTGAGCCGTTAGATCTGAGATTGGATGGCTGAGATCAAATCTGGAGGGAGGCAGGACCCACAGGGGTTGGGGCTGTCGGGAATAATCTGGGCCGTTAGATGTAAATGATCAACGGTGGAGATTGAATCTGGGGTATAAAGAAATAAAATATGAGGTGGAGGAAGGGTGAATGTGGGTCGTTGATCTGTAGAGATCAACGGCTAAGATTGGCCGAAAAAAATTATGAAGCGGGGCGCATGAATTTTAGCCAAGGTCGGGAGGATTAATCTGGGCTGTCGGATATTGACACGTGGATGGCCCAGATACAATCGGAGCTTCGAAATTGGAGGAGGCAAAGGTTGAAAGGGCGCTGGTGCGATTGGTCGTGGGCTGTCGATCTGCAGATCAGATCGACGGTGGAGAATGGATCGAAAGGCGGCCAATCGGGGGCAGTAAATAAAATATTAAGCGTGCCCAAGGAGATCTCCCGATGCGATATTGCGTAGGCCGTTGATTGGTCAAAAGATCAACGGTTGGGAAGGGATCCAACCAATGAACGGCGGGCCATGTTATAACCTAAAAAAAAAAAAAATTAATGAAATACAAAGGATTTTCGGCTTCGGGCAAGTTATATATATAAGGTTTGGCGCCCGTCTATGGGGCCTTGGTTTTATAAAGTAGCAAAGGCCCAGGGCTTAAATACAAAGAGCCAATCGGCATCGGGATGAAGGAGATTGGCTTTTCGATCTACCCATTTGTAAAATCTCCGATGAGAGATTAGAAGCACCGTTTGATCGGGAAAAGATCAACGATGCTTTTCATTGAAAAACATGAACCGGCCGGTTTCCTTTATGACATTAAAAAATGTGTTTTTATGACTTCATAAAGGAAAAATAGAATTGGGAATGGTTTATTGAAGTGTTTAAGCGCCTGATTGCTGACCTTTGGGTTTTGTGAAGCGGCAAAGGGATCGGGGGCTTATATAAAAAGGGCCAATCACATCGGATGTTTCAACATAAAAAATAGACTTGCGCGTTCCAATTTCTCCGATGCGATAAGCGCCTGGTTCTAGGGCGTGGGCATATGGTGGGGAAGTGGTTTAGGACTTAGCCCAAAGGGGCTTAAGTCCATAGTAAAAAAACTTATTTTTTTTTTAAATTTTCAAGGTTTTTGATGGATTTGGGGGTTTCGGCAAGGTCAAAAAGTGAGTTTTAAACCTTGTAAAAGGATTTTCATGAAGGGGAAATGGGAATAAATGAAAAATAGAGGGATTTGATGGGGGGAAAAAAGGGAATAAAATGAAAGTTTGTTTTGAGTGAAGGAGGGGAAAAATGGGATTTTGCAGCAGTCTTTTCTCTATGAAAATAGCAGAATTTCAGCAATTTGAAAAGGTAATAGCAGTGAAGGTTAAACAGAGGGCATGATGTCTTCATAAGGCTTCAAGAGATAATAATTTTTTGCAATAAATTTTGTTTCTTGAAGGCTTCAAAAATGTTTTAGCCACCATTTGGTATGAAAAATTTTATGGGTGGCTAAAAGTGGCTCCACATGGGGATGGTGCCTTCTTGAAGGCATCAAGAACTTCAGACTTGCATTCTCTGGGGGCTTATCAGTGCCTCATCCATTGGGCTGCAACTTTATTTACTTGGATGTTCTTCCTTTACTCTGAAAAATGTTAGCAGCCATGAAAAAACAATGGATCTTCATCAACACAAGCTTTCTACCTACCCAATCCTACTGATCTAACATTTTTTCTTCTTTAGAGTGCACTTGGATTGGAAAACTCTCTTACAACATTTTATTCTTTTGAAAGCAAGAAAATAATCTAATTCTACTTGTTATGTCTCCATGAACTCAGATTAAACAGTTGATTCCACAAGTTTCTCTACCTAATCTACTATCTGTTAGGATTAAATAGTCTAACAGATTTTTATTCACTAATTTCTAAGAAAGAAATTTAAAAGCATACAAGTCAGGATTGAACAGTCTAACTTGTTGCTAATCTGTGGCATAAAAACAAGCTACACATAGATATTATTTTATAGAAAATCAAACCTAAATAGTGAAGGCTTAAGATCTGAAAGTTCTAAGCATGGCCTTCACTTTCTTCAGCCCTGTTTTTTTAAATTCATTCGAGCTGTTTTTTCCTTGTTACCTGGTTCAGATTTTGGGCATATTAGAACCAGTTTGCCTCTGTCTTTGACTCACGGTTTAAACATGTTAGAGTCATTATTCTCTTGAAAACTAAGGTTTGGATTTTGAGCATGTTTGAACCTTTAATTTCTAACCTAATCTTCCTAACTGATAAGCCAAGATTAAGCTATTTGGAAAATCGATTTCACTAACCTATCAGCAGTAAATTTAAAACTAATTAGTCATGATTAGGTTGTATGAATAACTAGAAGTGTGTTTTTCAAGAGCGGCATTTGAGCTTGCATCAAATTTTGTTTCTCTTTTTTGGTATGGGGTTTTACCTTTATTGTTTTTACAATCTGCCCTCTTTTCTTTCTTTTATTGTTTTTGTATTTTATTTTTCTAATTTTGAATGCAACGTTCAGACTATGATATTTATAATGAAAAATAAAATTCTTTAAACTCATGACTCCTGGCAGAAGTAATGCTTTAGCATCCTGCCATTGACAGGACCTCCATACAGATCTTCTCCATTCAATTCTTTCAAGAAAAATGCTTTGTGACCCCTCTTAGCATGAATAATATAGGGCCCTTTCCACAAGTTCTCAAATTTGCCACATTTTCCCTTCTCCTCTCTTCTTGAATCCCATTTAAGAACAACATTTCCAACTTGTAAATTTTTTGCCTTAGTCCTTTTATCAAATAGTTTCTTTATATTTTCCTGGACTAACTGTGTTCTTTCATAGACTTCTTCTCTGGTCTGCTGTAAATGGATTGTTTGGTTGATTCTCCTCTGCATATCATTCTCTTCAATCTGCACTTCTTGAAGGAGTTTCATGACTAGAACTCCTAATGAGGTGGGGAAGATTACATCCATGCCATAGACCAGCTGATAGGGGGACATATTTATTGACTTCTTTGTAGTTAATATATCAGCCCATAAGGCATGAACCAGTTTACTGTGCCATGATTTCTGATTTTTCTCCAATAGCTTTTTGATGATATTGATGAGGCTCTTGTTGGATGATTCAGCTAATCCATTTCCTTGAGAATAGTAGGTAGTAGAATGGCCCAAGGTAATGTGGTATTTGTAACATAAATCAACCATTTTCTTAGATTTAAAAGTAACAACATTATCTGTTATGATTTTTCTGGGACAACCAAATCTGGATAGGATGTTTGTTTCAAGGAACTTGATAATGATAGAGTCATTAGCATGGTATAACTTCTATCCATTTGGTAAAGAAGTTAGTGGCAGTGAGGATCCACTTATGTTGGGCTGAGGAAGATGGGTGGATTTCTCTAATGAAGTCTAAACCCCATTGTTGAAAAGGTGCCTCAACTATGATAGGATGTAATGGTAAGGGAAGGAGTTTTCTTTTTCCATAAAAAATTTGACACTTATGGCAAGACATGACCAATTTCTGAGTATCTGGGAAAAGGGTAGGCCAATAGTGACCAGATCTAAGAATTTTGTTTGCTGTGTCCTTCCAGTAGAGGTGTCCTCCACATTCTCCTTCATGCAATTCATGCATGATTTTTCCTGCATCATCTTCAAGTAAACATTTAAGAAAAATTCCAACAACATTTTTCCAATATAATACCCCATCTAGGATGCAATAACTCAAAGCTTTTTGTTTCAAAAATCTAGCTTTAGTTTTAGACAAAGAAGGAGGGGTATTCAAATATAAAAGCACATAAATAATGTCACCATACCAAGGAGAATTCAGAAATGTTTCTTCAATGAAAGGAGCGGTAGATTCTTCTATTTCTTCCAACACATCTACCATATTCATGTCTAGTGCTTGGAAGTTAGACTCAGCCATAAGTTTTGCTAACCGTTGCCCTTTAAATAATTTTGTGGGCCTGATTTCTAAGTCATATTAAAGAATAGTTGCAATCCATTTTCCCCTTTTACCATCAGGGTCTTGACTTAGAATGTCCTTGACAACAGTATGTGGAACAAAAGCAATTATGTGAGAGTGTAAAATATAGACTCTAAAGTCCTTTAATGCTTTCACTAATGCTAAGGCTTGCTTCTCCATGATGTTATATTTAAGAGGAGCATCTCTTAAGGCCCTACTAAAGAAGGATATTGGTTGTTCTTGCCCCAAGTCATTCTTTTGAAGTAAAAATGCAGCTATTGTATGCTCAGATGCAAAAGAAAAGATATAAAAGTATTTGGTGAAATCTTGACTAATCAAGACTGGTGTTTGAGTAAGAGCTTGTTTAACCAATTCAAATGATTGTTTCGCTTGCGTAGTCCATTTCACCGCTACATCTTTCTTGAGCATGTTTGTAATTTTTTTTAATAGCTCAGCAAGGTTGGGGATAAACCTCCTCAAAAAGTTAATCTTTCCAATGAAAGATTGTAATTATTTGAGGCTTCTTGGATGGCTGATTTGCAATATGCCATTTATCCTTGCAGGGTCTATTTTGATTCCCTCTTCTGAAATTATATGGCCAAGAAGTTTACCTTCCTGGAGACCAAAGAGTGTCTTCTTGGGATTTAATGACAAGCCAAATTTCCTACACTTCTCAAAAACTTTTCTTAAGTGAATTAAATGTTCTTCATCAGTTTTTGAGAAAACAGTTATGTCATCCAGGTAAATAATTATGAAATAGTCAATATCTTCAGAGAAGGCTATATCCATGGCCCTTTGGAAGGTGGCCCCTGCATTCATCAATCCGAAGGGCATTTTGACTTACATAAAGGTGCCCCACGGTGTGGGAAAAGCAGTTTTGATTTGATCGCTTGGGAGCACTAACACCTGGTTGTAACCTGAGAACCCATCTAAGAGTGATATCCTTTTTGACACAACTACCCTTTGAAGTATATGGTCCATCTTGGGCAAGGGGTAGTTGTATTTTAGGGAGGCTCTATTTAAATTTCTAAAATCAATATAGAGCCTGATTTCTTCAGTCTTTTTTCTAACAAAAACTAGGTTTGATACCCACTCTGAATATCTGATTGGTACTATAATCCCAACATCATGCATATTTTCGATTTATGCCTTAACTAAAGGTAATAACATAGGGTTTATTCTCCTTTGTTTTTGTTTAAAGGGATTTTGATTTTCCTTCAAAGGAATCTTGTGTTGAATGATGCTGGTATCATAAGATTTCAGGTCTTTGTACCCTTAAGCAAAAACATCTTTAAACTCTTTGAACATCTCTATGTATTGCAATTTCATGTGAGCTGGGAGAGTGATGGATAGTTTAATCATCTTGGGTTCTACTAGTCTGCCTATGTTGTGTTCTTCTACATCTGTTTCCACAGGCTCCATTCTTGGTTCTTTGGCTACATCGTTAAAGTAAAAAAGGTGTTCTAAAGGTGTGAGACCTCTTGGAATTGTATCGTTCTTGCATTGTAAAACTTCCAAGTTTTCTTGGTATGCGTTGTCAATTAAATCTGCTTCAAAAATATTCTCATAATGATTTATATCAACAGAAAATGTCATTTCAACTTCTGGGATTTGTTCAATATACAAACAATTTTCTTTATGGCTGGTTTCTAATATTGGTATGTCAAAATCGTTTTCTGATTTTAAGAAATCATCTATGTGTTCGTCAGAATCAAACACTTGCCAGTGATCTTCGTTATCAGGCACAGCAGGCCTGTGTTTTACCTTTACGCTAAGCTGTTCATTTATCTTAGGTATTTGGCAGTTGCTGGAATTGAAAGCGAGTTCATTTGCTAGATGATTTAGTGCTCTAGGAATGAAAATAAGTTCATACTTTTCAAAGGTTTTTAATAAATCAAGGGCAACATTCTGATATTACCTAAGCCTTGGATTTCTAGCTGAGTATTCTCCTTTGATTTGTCTTATGATAAGTTCAGAATCTCCTAAGATTGATATCCTTTGGGCTTCTAATTGTTTAAGAAATTGTAAGCCTAGGAGAAGTGCTTCATACTTAGCAATATTTTTAGTGCATGGGAAATCTAATTTATATGAAAAAATCTGATTCGTATTTTGAATCCAAACACCTGCTCCTACACTTGTTTTATTACAGGATCCATCAAATTTTATTGTCCACAGTATATTAGCCTTATTTTCATTCTCTTGTTGCTATTGATTTTCAATGTTTTGAATCTGATTTGAGGGAAGTTCTGATTGTTCTGATAAACAGATGGGGTCTATGTTTTCCTTATCTTGTTGAGTGATTTCATATTTGTTGTACAAGATAAAGGAATCTAAACTTTATTGAATAGAATAGATTGGAGAGTTGTTTGGTTTATCTATGTTGCTCACC
The DNA here is from genome assembly GCA_034641835.2 of Pinus albicaulis. Classification (NCBI taxonomy): domain Eukaryota; kingdom Viridiplantae; phylum Streptophyta; class Pinopsida; order Pinales; family Pinaceae; genus Pinus; species Pinus albicaulis. The sequence continues at coordinate 352,249,582 of CM076575.1, read as the reverse complement.
ATGTAATTCATGTGAGATTCCCTGTATAATCTTATGTTTTGGTTAAAAACAGGGATGGTGGCATAAGACATGTCCATTTGAAGGCTTCCCTAAAGTTTGGCTCCCCATGATCTTGATAAGAGCATGCCATACTTAGGGGGAATGTCAGCTACAACTATGTCCATTACTAGACTCTTAGCAGGGATTTGCGCTAAGTTAACACATAAATATTTAATTAAACCCAAACATTTGACTCTGCTTGAGTCAAAGGAATATAAATATTTGTATGGTTTAGTAATTTCTAAGCCTAATATTTCCATTACTACCTTGGGCATAAGATTATGCGAAGCTCCGAAGTCTAACATGGCATTGTGCAAAATTTTCTCATGTATGTTCAAACTAACATAGAAGGGAGGGACAACCCCTTCTTGGTATTTCCCTTCAACTTCTGGACCAAACAACAACTCAGGCTTGTCATCTGTCAAATTTAAGGTATCAGTATCACTTCCTAAGTTTAAAGCTTTTAAGACTTGGTTTTTATACACTTCATGGGTTACTAGTTCAGCTAGAGGGATTGTAATTTTTATTTTTGCAATCTCCCCCTCAAGGCTGAAAGGATCAATTGACTTGTTCATATTTACATCTGTTTTGTCAATTGAATTCCTTTTAGCAATTTTGATTTGCTGAACCTTGTTTGGACTGGTAATTGGGACAATTTTTTTAGGACCACTAGCTGAAGTGCTAGGGGTACTCTGTTCAACATTTGGTTGGCTATTTTTCTCTTTGTTTAAATCTGGTTTTTTGGCCAAAATGTTGGTTTTCTCTGCTGTTTTCTTAGGCTGAGTTTCTGCGTTTTTCTTGACAGCAATGCTAGTGTTCTTATCTTTTGAATTATCTACGTTCCCTTTGCTCCTAAGATCATATTTTTTGTGCACCTCCATGATTTCATTTTCAAACCCCAATCTATAATCATCAGAATCTTCATAGGTGTTTGTATGTTGATCAAAGAAGAAACCTTGTTCTTCTTCGGTGAGGAAAACATCATCCCCACTGTCTGATCCAATCAAGTTTACATGAGCTTCTCCCAACCTTTCCATCTCCCTATATTCCTCATATTAATCCACACAGTTTTGTTGGAAGGGAGGTCTAACCTGTTGGTCACTTTAATTTTGCTTATCTTGATTGTTTTCTCTTCTATAATAATGATTTCTATTTCTATTTTGGTTGTTTTTAGGTTCTCTTGGTGGCACTCTATCATTCAAGTTGATCTTTTCAAGCATCCTCTCCATTACCTTCACTAGGTTATCAATTTTTGTTTCAGAAGTTGAGGTTGAGGGTGCAATGTCATCTTTATAAGTTACCCTCTTCTCTGATCTCAACCTATTCCTTTTCTCAATTATGTTTGCTTCTGCACTCACAGCTCCTTTCTACATATCTTCTAATGTTAATTAATATCTCTCCCTTAGCTGATAGGCCATTTTGACATCAAAACCTTCAAGGTATCTTACTAAGGCCATGCCTTGGGGAGGTTTCATGTGAGGTGGAAGATCATTGTAAACACTGTTAAACCTAGTGGAGTAGTCATGAACACTCTCTGCTGGATTTCTTTTGAGACTACTATATTCTGCTAATATTTGAAGAGGGTTCTTTTTGGTTTCCCATTTGTTTATGAATGTTTGATGCAAAGCAGGGAGATCATTGATGCTATTAGGAGGTAAGTTTTTAAACCACTTATTTACATGTCCTCCTAAACTTTGGGCAAAGACCCTCATCTTAATGGTTTCCTCTTCTATCTCCATGTAATCAAAAGCATCTTCCATCCTATCTACACGATGTTGAGTTGTTGTAGACTCTTTTGCAGTGAAATGAGGAATTTTCGATTGATAGTCATTTGGTAAGGGAAGCAGGGGTTGTGGTAACACTAATGGGGCATACCATGTTGCCATGGATGGAAAGACGGGTGGGTTTGCAAGGGGTGGATTTACAAGAGTGAAAGTGGGATGAACATGAGTGTTTTGAACAGTGGTATTATGGATTGGAGTGGAAGAAACACTTGGGCCAATAAACTGGTTTTGAGCAGATTTGTTATGGAAAAGGCTAAAGTGATGAATAAGCTAAGAATCGCGAGGAGTGGAAGGTGAAGCTTCTCTACTAAAGCTTTGTTGTAAATATGAAATGTCAAGATCAATTTGGTTTAAATCACCTTGAGATCTAGTTCTAAAGATGTTCTTTGTATGATATAAATCAAAGTGTAAATCCTCTAAGTCAACAAGGTTTTCAGGGACAGATTTTGTTCTTAAGAGGCTCCTATTAGCAACTGATTTTCCAAACTTAGAAGTCTGCCACAAAATTCTCTTTGGATTGTCAACTATTAAAGGAGGATTTGGGTCTGGATGGGATCTAGTGTTGATCCTATGTGAAGCCAGACTGCTTTTCATAAACGAGAGAGGTTTAAAGTTTTTAGGGACTGTTTTTTGGAAGTTTTACCTCTCACGATGTCTTATCTAGTATGGGACTAGGCTTCTAAACTTCTTCAAGGCTGGTTAACATAGTCCTATTGAGATCTGGAGACCTAGATGAGTAATAGGCCTACTGGGGCTAGTGGAGTCGCCAGGTGGAAACTATTTAGCTTCTAATAAGGTAAAATATTGGATGGTTCCACCACCATCTTTATTATGAAGCCAAACTGAAATGTTTTTTTTTTTTCTTTGGGTTTTTCTGAGTTTTTTCAGTCCTATGGGTTATGAGAGTGTCCTAAATCTGATTTAACACTTAGCTAAGGTGTTTAAACAGACAGAGTTCACTCTTATGGCTTGGTAACTGATTCCTTCAAGGTTTGATAAGGTTCTACAAGAATCCTAAGGGTTTACTTAGTTTGTCACTGATTCAAAAAAGTCTTATCATGATTAACATTTTTTAGGTAGTGCTTGAAGAAGGCTACTTATGTTATACTGGACAGTGAGTGTTTTGTTTTAAAGATTTTACTCAGAGTCCCACCGTGATCACCATTATGTTGGTCTCCCGTGTTTTGATAGTTTGGCAAATCAAAAGACAGGGCAACATCAGAACCAATCTTTAGAGTTACAGGATCTAGTCCTCCTGTTATCAGAGAGGGATCTCTCAAATTTATTTGTTTTGCAAAGGTTTAACTTGTGTGCTTTGGATATTGGTTTTAGACTAGTTATTAAGTGCAAGTGTTTGTTTGTTTGTTTGGTTGAATTGATACAGCAAAATATGAAAGATCTAGGAAAGGTAGGTAGAAAGAAGGAGTCTCTGATTCATTGGGCAATGGAGTCAAGAAGAGGTTATAACAAACTAATCAATGAATATGGGATATCAAAGGGAAAATATAACTTGGCCACAAGATCCTTTAGGTATGAATGAGATGGACATTAATGGTTTTTAGAAAAGAGAATTTTAATTCTCAACAAAGGGAATTTGAAAACATGACTTGAACAATAAAGAGTTATTTGTTAATCGGGCTAACCAAAAATTCTACAAACCCCACTTTAAGAAAATAATGACTTCAAAACAAATTTTAAAATTAAATCTAAGATTCGGGGAACACCCTATTTCCTCAAAGATTTTATTTCAAATGACTTAGAAAACATAAAAGATTCACTGATAATTGCAGTCATAGAAGAGGGAACACCTAAAACATCTATGATTACAACTATAAAGACCTTTAAGACAATAATTTAAGTAAGGACAAAGGGCATGATCAGAATAGACCTCCTTGGTTTACTATAAACAAAGATATTTTAAAGGGAGACTTCAATAATAGCCTTTAAGTGGCAACAGACAAGCAGGGAGAACCATAAATCATGCTGAAACCAACTATTCGAACTATTAGAGAAATAAACAAGCATGAGGACTAAAGAGAGAGATCAAAGACTCTAAAATACCTCAGCAGAAGAAAACATAAAATAGTGAAGAATAAACAGGTCTAAGGTGCTTCCAGGAGTCATTTCTTAGCCTAAAACTTTCATCCTACTGTAGTAAGAATTTATGGAACAAAATGAAAACAGAAGAAAACATTAAAAAGTTCAGAATACTTCACCAAAAGCCAAGCTCATGGATCTAATGATAGAGCCTTCTCAAGAACAAGCATGCAACAACATCATCAGGGCTTCCAAGACTTCAATTTCTTCTTCAACTTCAACATACTATGTATCATTTCAAAGAGTTTCAGTATTACAACTAGTGATCAACCAACATAGTTTCATCTTCTACAAAAGTATTTATAGAAGATATGAGGAGGTGGGATGGATAAAAGATCTCCCAGGTTCAATTAATATAGATTAATACTTCTCGGCCTTTGAGGGGCTTGATGGAGAAGTTTAAAGATATTTCCTCTGTATTAATTGTTTTATATTAAGAATTAAGCTCGGTGGGGAGCTTTTTTTGACTTTAAGGCTCTGTGTCATCTCTGTAATAACTCAACAGATATTTTGCAATAATTTCTTTGGCTGAATTAACTGTTCGACTGTCGTGAGGAAAATATCCTTTGTTTTGGTCATTACTCGGCCTCTGTTTGAATGCTTTGAGGCTACAGGTGGCATTAGGTAGTTGAGAGGAATCAATTAGCCTCTGATGTGGCAGTGGAGGCATCCTCTTTCTGATAGATATTATTGATTTTCTTTAAACACTATTAATTGGCTTTAATTTGGTGTTTAAATGAGTGGATTAGGCTTTTGATTTTTGATCTTAGCCGTAATCCACCAAAACTATGAAAACAATCTTCAAACTTCATTTCTACTGTGATTAGGTCTTCAATACTGATACTCTCTTCTTTAATCATGCTTCACTATGTCTTGTTGATGTGTAGGTGCCATAGAGGGTTCATATGGCATCAGTGATCATGATGCACCGATGAAATGTGGTGTTGAACCCTTCGTATTAATCCTCTTTGATAAATGAAAGCCTAGAGGATCATCATCCTTGGCTTTCTTTTTATTTTAAATTAGTTTGATAAAATTTAATACCTACATAAACAATAAAACATTAAGAAAATCCTATGTATTTGGTAAAAACTGCTTTGGAGGCTTCGGCTTGGAGCATAGCTGTTGGATGACAACATCCAACAGTGGAGATTTGATTGCAGGGTCAGACGGAGAGTGATGGGAGAAAATGGTGGTGATTTTAATTTAGGGCTGTTGATCTTGCAGAGATCAATGGTCGGGAGAAAATGCAATAATTCAATGCGATGGAGTCCCATTATAATTACAGTAAGCAAAAATGCGAATAAATACAAAGGAATATAGTGAAAATCCCTTTGGGCGGAGGAAAAACGCATTTGAGGAAAATTGGGGTTTCTTTGAAGATCGTCGGCCATCGGATGAGATCGGCCCACGAGATCAATGATGGAGATTGCTCGTTGAAAAACTTTTGGAAAAGGTGGAGGGCGATGAAACAACGTGAAAATTATCTGAGACCGTTGATCTATAGAGATCAACGGTCAAGGAGGAATGTGATAGATCATAGTGAAAATGGGGAAGGGTGGTTTTGGTCCAAGAAACTAGTAGTATCGTGCGGTGATAAGGCGGGTAGGCGGTATTGCCTTTTCGAACGCGATATGCGTTCCCGCCTGACACGTGGAATTTGAATACCGCCCATTTCGCGTGATTTCTGGAGATTAACGGACGTGCTCAAAGTTACGCGATATGGAATGTCATCCGTTAGATCTGGGGCCTCAAATCTAACGGTGGGGAGTGAGCGTGATATTGATAAAATGCGCATGCGGAATGAGGTGGGGACAGAGAAAGGCAGTTTTAATCTAATCCGTTAGATCTAAGATTGGACGGCTAAGATCAAATCTGGAGGGAGGTAGGACCCACAGGGGTCGGGGCTGTTGGGATTAATCTGGGGCGTTAGATGTAAAGGATCAATGGTGGAGATTGAATTTGGGGTATAAAGAAATTAAATATGAGGCGGAGGAAGGGTGAATGTGGGCCGTTGATCTGCAGAGATCAACAGTTAAGATTGGTCGAAAAACATTATGAAGCGGCGTGGATGAATTTTAGCCAAGGTCGGTAGGATTGATTTGGGCCGTTGGATATTGACACGTGGATGGCCCAGATACAATCGGAGCTTCGCAATCGGAGGAGGCAAAGGTTGAAAGGGCGCTGGTGCGATTGGCTGTGGGCCATCGATTTGCAGATCAGATCGACGGTGGAGAATGGATCAGAAGGCGGCCAATCAGGGGCGGTAAATAAAATATTAAGCGCGCCCAATGAGATCTCCCGATGCGATATTGCACAGGCTATTGGTTGGTCCAAAGATCAATAGTCGGGAAGGGCTCCGACCAATGAACGATGGGCCATGTTATAACATAAAAAACCAAAAAATTAACGAAATACAAAGGATTTTCAACTTCGGGAGAGTTATATATATAAGGTTTGGCGCCCGTCTACGGGGCCTTGGTTTTATAAAGTATCAAAGGCCTAGAGCTTAAATACAAAGAGCCAATTAACATTGGGACGAAGCAGCTGGGCTTTTCGATCTACCCATTTGTAAAATCTCCGATGCGAGATTATAAGGACCGTTTGATCGGGAAAAGATCAACGATGCTTTTAATTGAAAAACATGAATCGGCGGGTTTCCTTTATGACATTAAAAAATGGGTTTTTATGACTTCATAAAGGAAAAATAGAACCGGGAATGGTTTATTGAAGTGTTTAAGCGCCCGATTGCAGACCTTTGGGTTTTGTGAAGCGAAAAAGGGATCGGGGGCTTATATAAAAAGGGCCAATCGCATCAAATGTCTCAACATAACAAATAGACTTGCGCGCTCCGATTTCTTCGATGCGATAAGCGCCTGATGGGTCTAGCACCTGGTTCTAGGGCGTGGGCATATGGTGGGGAAGTGGTTTAGGACTTAACCCAAAGGGGCTCAAGTCCATAGTCAAAAAAATTATTTTTTATGAAAAATTTCAAGGTTTTTGATGGATTTGGGGGTTTCGGCAAGGTCAAAAAGTGAGTTTTAAACCTTGTAAAAGGATTTTCATGAAGGGGAAAGGGGAATAAATGAAAAATAGATGGATTTTATGGGGGAAAAAAGGGAATAAAATGAAGGTTAGTTTTGAGTGAAGGAGGGGAAAAATGGGATTTTTCAACAGTCTTTTCTTTATGAAAATAGCAGAATTTCAGCAATTTGAAAAGGTAACAGCAGTGAAGGTTAAACAGAGGGCATGATGTCTTCATAAGGCTCTAAGAGATAAATTTTTTTTGCAATAAAGCTGGTTTCTTGAAGGCTTCAAAAATGTTTTAGCCACCATTTTGTATGACAAATTTTATGGGTGGCTAACACCAGTGCTAGCATGTTTTTGAATCTCAGTGCTGTTACGCTAAAGCTTTGTGCACCATTTTTAGAATATTTGAAAAAATTGACCTTGATTGATCCAAATTATATCCTACATAGCAGCCACCTCGATTTTCAGATTTTGACAACACTTCATGCATCATCTGAAGAGATTACAGCTTGGATGGATAGAGGGAACTGTTCACGTACTGAAATTTTCAGGCAGTTTCAACAACAGAGGGAACAAGAAGAACGTCGTGTCTTACGATCTCAAGGAGCCACAAGTTCTGGCAGTAACCATGCTTCTGATTCTGTTATCTCTAATTCCATACGTAAATCCTCAAGTGATGAAAGACAGACAAGATTTTCTTTTGTTACTAAATGTTTTTTCATGACAGAAAGAATTCTGAACTTAGGCCTTTTGAGAGCATTGTCCGAATACAAGAGCCTAAGGCATGATCTCTTGAGGAGTAAAGATGCTCTTGAAGCCCAATGTGGTGTAGGAGCTCCTCCACAATTAGAGCAAGAAATTTCTAATGCAAAGACAAAAATTGATAGGCATAAGTTGTATGCACAACTTCAAATCTTTGACTCTAGAAACAAGGTCTGGAATATTGCAGGAGTCTTGCAGGAGAATTTGACATTACATTCAAGTGTGACATAACACAATCATGAGGTTTTGTTCAATTACCTGCTCCCCCTCAGGCGTGATGCCTCCCTCGCTTGCCTTGCGTGGCATGAGGTTGTGCCTCGTATCACTGCGTTCATGCGTGCGGCTTTTGCAATAGCTATCGCTGCTAGGTTTGCTTCAACCCCTGCCTAAAACCTATTAGACGGTTTCCACATGTCACGTTGTTTTAAAAAAAAATTGAATTGATGTTTTATATATCTGGCATCATGCAAAGATGCAAATATATATTCAGATATTCAGATCGGATTAATAAATTTCGTGGATTGGATTTATTCCTGGTTTATGAACAATGCATCGGTGTATGGGTTTTACGAAACGGTGTAACGTTTGACCAGTTTTGACATAATTTAAGTCATAATTAAAAAGTTAATATATATATATATATATATATATATATATATATATATATATATATATATATATATATATATATATATATATATATATATATATATATATATATATATATATATATATAATTTAATTTACAAATAATATTAATAATAATAATAACAATAATAATTCAAAATAATAATATTATTATTAAAAATAAAAAATAAAAAAAAATCATATCACCGGAAAATTATACAAGTTAAGATGAGATGTCAAGTACATATGTCGAGTTACACATGCCAAGATAACAAATACAAGATGAAGAAATTATTATCCATAAAAATTTGAGGACAAAGTTCTAAAGGAAGGGCCAATTCATAACAAATAAATAAATAAAAGTTGATATATTAAATTGTGATAAAAGCAAATGAAGAAAACAGTGTGTGATTGAACTGAAGAAAAGTGTCAACAATAAGCTTTGAGGACAAAGCTTTTGAAGGAAGGGGAAATGTTATGAATATAATTCATAACGCATATAATAAATATAATTATTAATAGTCAAATAAGGATTATGTAAATAGTCATTAAGTTAGTGAAAGGGCATGTCTAAAAGACATGCCCATTCATGAAAGGCCACCTGCGTAGGTATATAAGCAGGGCCTCATTGTAACATTTTATCATCTCTTATACATTTTATATATAATATATTATTATTACGAATACCTCTTGTGTATTTACAATTAAGTCAACAAGCCTACAACTTTTTTGCTCCAATCACAAAGACACTTCAGTTTTCCATGATAGCGCTAGTACACAACCTAGCGACTTGCATAGGATGGGAATGGGTGATAAAAATTGAACAGATAAATCACACAAACTAAGCACATGTGCTACTGGAACTTAATTTCATGCACCCTCATTTAAAAACAAAAAGCAAACATCCTAAAATTTTATACAATCACAAGTATTCAAGCGTATATTCCAAACTACTTGCACTTAAAGGCATCACAGATCAAATCATATTCATAAAATCAGTTGATCCATATAGAGAAAAAATTTAATTCATTATTTAATGGCATGAATTGTAGCACTAATAGAAAAGAAAATATTTTTACACACATACCTCACAACTACATAGCTTGTTGGAGAGGCCAAACAAAGAAATCACAATCCCTCTGCCTAATGATGTTGCTGCAGCAACAATGACAACTAAAATCCTAATTAAAGAGATGGATTCCCATGATTTCCATCCCAATCTATTCCCATTTCCCTCCTCTAAATCCAAATTTCCCATTTATTCAATGAGAATCATGCACCCCAATACCCTGGTTGGTTCGCAATATTCTTCTTCAAAATCCTCGGTTTCTCTAGAGCTAATGAATTCTCTCTAATGATAAATTCCTTCAGTGAGTTAAATCACACTTGCCATTTGTAATGCAAATTAAACATGAGAAGCTTGGGCAGATTATATGATATGCCAGCATTGCATTGCTCATCAATGGGACCTAAATGAATCAAATTTATTTTATATGAAGATAAAACAAAATAATTGTGTTAGATAAAATTCCAAATTTGCATTTACCCTATTAGATTCAAATTGGGTAGGTTGGTGAGCATAAATATCAGGGGATAGACAATGCACTATCTCCATTTTTGGCGATCTTACTCTCCACAACCAAAAGAGAAAGATATTTTAGACGACGGGTGAGATTTTTGTGGGCAGCTAGATGGAATTTTTGTGGGTAGCTGGAAGGAATTTTGTCATGTGCAGTCATCTCATCAAATATGGAATTGAGATTGAGAAAATATCCACTATAGATATAAATAGTATAATTAAATAAGATACACTTTGTACTTAATATGTAAGATGGTGTATACCAAAAACTAGTTTAAAATTTTCAGGTCTACACAAGGATCTAGGAAGTAGGCAGCAATGGTAAAATAGATTGCTAGAGTCCTCCCTTAGCAAAAAGATAATATGTAAGATGGTGTATACCAATAGTCCTTGTGCCATGATATGTAGGATTGCATAGGAATTTTTATGTAAAAGATAAATAACCATGTGATTAACTTGAAAGAGAGTATCCTGGATGCGGGTGTATAGACTGGCGTTTAACTTGATGGGACAGGGGTGCGGCGAGGTGGGACGACACTTGCCTACCCAAGACATGGAGGATATCCAGCCACTGTTCGACGGATCCTTGCATTTAAGTTTCGGAGAGTTCAAAGGCATGGATTCAATGGGTTCAGGATTTCATATCATACCCACCGCTCTAGTTTCTGCCTTCGCATGCTCCTGCATGCTGGAGACCTCGGCTCCCTTCAATGTTTTAGTTATGATGGGGGTTTTTCGATGCATGAGAGGGGAGGATAAATTGTAGCGAGGCGATGGGCTTTCTGTGGAGTTGATTTAGTCGCACCGCACCCATTTCTATCTGGCCTCTGGCCTCAATTCTGGTATCAAACTGTATGGTGTTGGTTCTATCATTCCTGTTGCCTCTTGCTGCCTGGAGGGCGAAGATATTTTGGAGCCTCGCTCTAGACCTTTAGCGGAGCCGCCTCTACTGGACCTTTGGCACTTCACTCGGGCTTCTGGCTTCCTTTTGAATTGTTCTTACCCTGCCATCGTTGTTGCTTGGCCACAATTTATCTCCCCTATGCCTCGTCTGCGCCACATAATGTGGAGCCACAGAGGCGGCACCAGGGGTTTCCCTTCGAGCGTGCCTTCCAGCCCTTCTTCTGACTCACCATCTCTCTTTAGCGGTTTTTTGGCTAGCCACTACCCTCGAACCCATAGTGGGAGAGGGCGTTTTCTTGATTCCCGCCATGGTTTGGGCTCCCCTGCTCCCTGACCTCCAGCCACCTTGCCTCCACCCACAACGGCCTCCGTGTGCTTCACCCTCAACAGCGCTTTGAATCGCCCAAGGATTATGGCTCTCTTTATGGTGGTCTTCCATGAGGAAGCCCAAAGGGGGGAGTCTAGCGCTCATATGGTGGGCCTTGGTTCAGACTTTGCCCAGACTTCGAACCTCCAGATGGGGATTGGCAGCACATCGATGCAGGTTCCGGAGGCTCAAGCTCGCAGCGTTCCTGATGTTGTGATGGAGCCGGTTGATCCTGGTCCCTCAGATTCCGAAGCTGCTCTTGCCAGGGATCTGCTTGCTTCAGGTTGGTGTCGTATTGTTGAAGAACCTCCAGATGACTAGTCTGCTTTCTGTGGTGCTATTATCTTACCTTGCGGCCCATACAATTGGGCATGTTTCTGTTCAAACTGTCATGTGGAGTTTTGGCTTATTTTTGTTCAGTTTTGGATTCATGCAAACTATGAAACATCAGGAAGATCATAACTGGCTCCCCTACGTGGGTTTTGGCAAACTTTTCCAGACTGGTTTCCCTGTCATTGGGCAGTCTCCTTATGTGTTTTTCATGATAATTCTGCCTTGTCCTGGACAGTAGTTTTTTACTACGGTCATGATGTAATTTTACTCCCTTGTTAATAGATTAATATTATTTAGAAAAAAAAAAAAACTTGAAAGAGAATATGTGGTTATTTAGCTAAAATTTCTTGAAAATAATAATCTCTTGGAAATATTGCATCTCTAGATGAATTGTTTCAACTTCTTGATTTAGATGTATAAAAGGTTATGATAACCTTATTATAGTTTCCTAGTTTTATGCATAAAAGATGGTTATCTGTGATAATTGATTGAAGGGAAGGTTATGATAACCTTAGTATAGTTGCCTAGTTTGATGCATAAAATATTGTTATCTATGATAATTTCTTGAAAGGGAAGCATGGGAAACTACATGTAGAAATGCAAAGAAACTATGTTATATTAACTACATCTTGAAAAACAAGCATGTATTTGTTTACATGAAAAATAATAGTTAATGATGGTAGAATTATATGAAGGAAAAATGTTGTGCATACATTAAAGAATTCTAAGAAGGGAATATGTTTGTGCATACATTAAAGAATTCTAAGAAGGGAATATGTTTGTGCATACATTAAAGAAGAGATATTATGATAAGCTCTTATGTTTTTTTTGCATGGATAGAAGGAATATTGAGCTATGTTTCCTTAGGAAAATTTATATGTGCTTACTTTATTTAGTTTCTTTCGGAATAAGATCATGTATATGCATGAAATATTTGTATTAGCTTTCATTGGAAAGAATATACATATTGGTATGTGGGAAAAGATAGCATGTTGTGTTAGACTACATTGGAAAAGATTGTTTGGATAATATTTGAAAAAGAAGACATGTATTTGTATGCTTTATTACATTAGTGTTACAGAAAACAAAACATGCGTTTGCATGCTCTCTTGTGTTAAGTATTCTTTTGGGAAGAATCTTTTGGAAGCTATGTGCTCTGTTGTGTAATCATTCCTTTGGGAAGACTCTTTTGGAATCTATATGCATTTGCATGCATGGGAGCAACATTTGTTATGTTAGTTTTCCTTCCATGCACCAAAAGTAATAGCTTAAGGGTTAGTTATTTTGATTAAATTTATGTAAATCGCATGCACGAATATCGTAACTGATGTATCAGTTTCTTTTAAAGAAAAGCTTGGGATATGTAGCTATTTTCTTGCAGGAATGTGTGCTTATGCGAGGGAAATATTAGTTAATGTGTTGACTTATAACTAGCACATATGCAGTATGTGCTGTTAAAGGGAGAATGTCAAAGTATTTTACTTTCATGAGTATATGGAGAAGCTTCTCTAGTATATATTTATGAAATGGTTGATTAATACTTTATGAATCTTGACATCAATGTATGTTGAAGGAATCATTAGCAGGGAATGATGGTGACATGTACAAAGGAAATATTACGAGTAGTCTATAGTGTGACTTTTTGAAGGCTTTTACAGTAATTTTTTCCGGTCTATTTTCTCTAAATTTCGGCAGGAATTTATTGAAAATAGAATTTTGATGGGTAACTTTGCATAATCGAAGTGCCCTAGAGGTTTTTTAGGGTGCTGAATCCATATATACAGTCAAAAAAACTAGTTTAAATACATAAATCAAGATTTTACCTCAATTTGTTTCATCGGATTCTGACACTTGAAACTCCAAAAAGTCACACTAAAGACAACTCCAAAATATTATGCCTAACCTGGTGGCAGGTAAATAATTATGGTTCATGTAGAAGAGTGTGAGCTGCAGGATGATTCAATGTACGATGGTCCATTGTAAGTACATCCATGCCACCAAGATATGAAGATATGAACATTAGTGGGTAAATGTTATCGTAATTATTGTAATGGCTTTAAGCTAGATATTTGTATATTTCCTTGTAAAATTTATAACGATGGTTAAGGGATGGTCTCCCTTATAAGCCATTCAGAATAAAATTAAACGTTTGTTGGTTTTCACCCTACAGGGTTTCCAGGGTATATTGGTGTTCAATGATGTGATTTATTATTGTGTCAAATTGATGATGTCGAGTCCTTTCTTGTTGTTATGTTCATAATGTCAAGTAAATGATGACTACATAATAATGAAAAGAATGCAAGGTTACATCATATAGTTTTATGTTAATGTACAACAATATAGGTTGTTAATAGTTAAGCAACTTACTATTCTTATACTAAGGTTACACTATGAACTGGTGACCATACTATCTAATGATTAGTAAGGAATATTTAATAGTGATTTGGATAGTTACCCGTGGGTAACTTGTATAATTTTTTTTTTAACTCGTGCATTTCCATGTGAGGTTATCAGTGTCTGTTACAAATTGTGTGAATAAAAAATATAAACAAAATTTGAACATTAATGATGCGAAACAATACTATAAAGAAAATTTAAACATTAATATATCATTGTAAATTTACTTGTGAATGGAGTTTGAAATTTTAATTTAATTTAATTATTTTATTATTATTTTAATTTACATATAAAGGTTTAGAAATTTAACTCAATTAAATTTAGTTAATTATAATTTAATTTGTGAATAAAAATGTAGAAATTTAATTCAATAATTAATAATTAATAGATATATGTTATGTAATATTTTAATTAATATGATTTAAAAAATTAATATATTAATTAATATATTTCTTAAATCATTAATTTATGAATAAAATATATATTTATTATATAATTAATATATTTATATTTAATTGCTATTATATTATTAATAATTAAAATTTTCATATATATATATATATAACATTACTATAATAGTTTAAAAAACTTTTTCGCAAAATCACATTCATTCTCATATAAATGGTGGACACCTTTCTAACTACTTCATCATCAAGAACATGTCAAATGTGTTGATCAAAATAATTGAATATATGCGGAAGAAAGTTATGAAAATAAAATAATAATAAACAGTAATAGTATAAATATAAATTATTATTTAAAATCAAAGTTACAATTAGTAAAAATAAAAATACTAATAATAGTAGTAAAAATAATAAAATTAATGACGGTGAACGTTAAATAATAATAATAATAAAAACAATAATACTAAATCACACACACACACACACACACACACACACACACACACACACATATATATAAAGACGATGATGATGGTTAAGACATATTCTGTTTAGACATAGATAATTTTTCAGATAATGAAAAGAATGTTTTATTACAAAAGAAATACTTGTGTTCTTTATTTTTTTTATCTAGAATTGTTATGGTCTACAGCAGGAAATCTAAGTCTGTTGGAATATATATGAATATGTGTGTATTTACTGAATATATGAGTGGTAGAATGATGGTAAAGTACTTGCATCTATAATTTATATCTAAATGTAGGGTATTTTTCTTTAGTTAAAGAAAAGGCAGGTTTTAGAATAAAAAGGGAAAAACATACCAGAGACAATCTACAGAACCTACTAATAAAAAACTATTAGTTTAGCCCAAGATAGAAACCTTGGACCAGACATGTTGTTTTCTTTCACTGTCTTATGATATACTCGGACAAGTGAGTTACAGAAGTAACTCAGAACTTTCGATGTTCGAGACATCAGTTTCATTATAAATTGGAAAAAATAAAAATACCAACAACAAAACGGTAAATAAATTAAACAATATCAGCTCTCTATGAAATTTATAATACTTCTGAAAGAAGGGTAAGTATGTAATATTAAACAAGAAGAAATACACACACACACACACACACACACATATATATATAGGGACTGAAGCTTCAGAAATAATTTATTTTACACAGAATGATCTTACTGCAAACTGGGAATCATAATAGGCCAAGAAGGGAAATAAGAAGAAAAAAATATAGAAAAAATTATAAATTCACTAAGGAACCAAAATAAGTAATGTTAACCAAAACCGAAACTGAAGCTTCAGAAATAATGTATTTTACACAGAATGATCTTACTGCAAACTGGGAATCATAATAGGCCAAGAAGGGAAATAAGCAGAAAAAAATATAGAAAAAATTATAAATTCACTAAGGAACCAAAATAAGTAATGTTAACCAAAACCGAAATGTTGAGTTCCAAACCATAAGAAAATGTAACCAAGATGAAGCCATTTCATCATTAGCATGCTATGTACCAAATAGAGGAATATTATGACATTCCAAGAACCATAACAAAGAATGTTTGAATTAAAATATAAAAGAAAAGTATTTAAAATCATGTCAAGCAAGAACGAACCTTACTCGGGTTGGGTCGAAGTCTCAGCCAGAATATGACAATTAAGTGGAGCAAGTTACAAAATCAAATATATAACTTCAACTAGGGTGAATCCCTCGACAAATTTAACCAAATAGAGAAACTCGAATCAAATGGTAGTAAAAGCCATAATAATTTAAATAGCTATGAGTTCTCAGAAATCTCTAGAGATCCCCCAAAACTTGAATAGTCCATGTACTTGAGTGAGCGGAAAATAGGGTTGACATTATGAAGTTGAAAGTAACTAGTCTACAACGAGATTTGAGATTTTAATAACAAGAACAACAAAAAATACCTGCACATAACCAAAAGAGTGTTAGGATTTTTAACTTTAATAACCCTGAAAACAAAAATCACTAGTTGAGGTCGCGTGAAGGTTGGTTTCAGGGGCATTACCTTTGCCATGAAGCTGTAGTGGCCTGAATACTAAACCCCACACAATCAAATATAATGAATTGTTATATATCCATTCCACTGTAGATTGATAGGGGTAAACAACAAAGAAAAATGAACTTGCAACTATATGTTGACAGAGTTGCTTACCTACCGGGGATGTGAAGAATGCAAGGTGTTGAAGCCGATATTGCTGAATGGGAAGCTGTGAGCTAAAACCCGGGCTTCATTCCACATACAAACTACACAATTAGCAACCAAAGTAAACCATGAACCCTACAAGATAGACATAGAATTGGGAATGAAGTAAAATAATCAAGCTGGCTAGCGAAAACTTTTAAGCACCGAGAGAAACGACGAATACAAATCTGCTAACCCTTCGAAGCCATAAAGAGAAGAGATTAGGTACTATTACCCGCCATGGAGCGAAATAAGACGAGTTTGCCAAAGATGTGAGTCGGGTAGCAGGTCGACGGAGCAATGACGACAGAGAGGTTGCAGAGTGACACCTCCAACCTTGCGGGAGCAAAATGGACAAGTTAGTTAGGGTTGGGAGGGTGGTCGATACCCTAAACGTTATCAATGGATCCAAGCCGTAGATCCTCTGCCTTGAATCCAATGGCTTAAGGGATGAAAAATTCCACCCATTAGTAAATTAAATCATGTGCAAAGAATTTGTAATGTACCCCATATCATATCAAAACCAAATCATTAACCCAAGACATTAATCCATCTCATAGGTAGGTCGAAAGGTTGTATATTAAATATCATTATATGTACTTTTGCATCGGGAGTAATAAATTGACGTGATAAGAAATATTAACTGCATAATCAATCAAATAACATATATATGAAATGTGAATGTTTGCATAGTGTATAATTTCATATTCCAAGGGTTAAACCACGTATGACAAGCTCCCAAATCATATCAAAATTAATTCATACATGGGAAATATAATAGGAGACCATGCCTATTATATAGTTCGTGTGATTATAATATGGAATCATAGTTATAATGACCATGATAGTGTCGAGTAGATAAGAAATTCATGTCAAATAGGGTAAAACTAACTAATTTTTTTTCATTATGTATTTTGATGTTACATATTCGTTGGGTTTATAATATTAATAATCCCATAAGTTTATTAATCCCTTCTCTTTAAAATGTTAATTGTTATGGTTTATTAAGAATCACATGGGTCTATTAATCCCTTGGGTTTAAAATCTTAATTTTTAGGGTTTATTAAGCCCATGTGTTCTTAATATTGATTCCTTGGGTTTGTTGATCCTTCAAGTTTATAATATTTATCTCTTGGGTTTGCTAATTCATTGGGTTTATAATATTAAACCCTTGGGTTTATTAGTCGCTGCAAATTGTAATATTAATAATTACCTTGGTTTATGGTTTAATCCCTTGGGTCTATTAATCATATGGGTTAAAAATATTAATTCCTATCTTTATAAACCCTTTGTGTTTTTAATATTGATCACTTAGGTTTGTTTCTCACTTAGGTTTATAATATTTATCCCTTGTGTTTACTAATTACTTGGGTTTTATAATATTAAATCCTTGGGTTTATTAGTTGATCGCTTAGGTGTATAATATTTATCCCCTCATTTACTAATTCCTTGGGTTTTTTATGATTGAACCCTTGTTTTATTAGTCCCTTGGGTATATAATACTAATAATTCCTTGTGTTTATAATTTAATCCCTTCGGTTTATAATATTAATAGCCCCTTTGGTCTATTAATTCCTTGACTTTAAAATAATATTTCCTAGGGTTTATTAATTCATTAGGCTTTAATGGTTGTCTCTTAGGTTTATAATATTTATCCCTTGGGTTTACTAATTCATTGGGTTTATAGTATTAATAATCCTATGAGTTTATTAATCCATTTTTTTTAACATGTTAATTGTTATGTTTTATTAATTATCCCATGGATCTATTAATCCCTTGGGTTTAAAATGTTAATTTTTAGGGTTTATTAATCCCATGTGATTTTAATATTGATTCCTCGGGTTTGTTGAGCCTTTGGGGTTTATAATACTTATCTCTCGGGTTTACTAATTGATTAGGTTTATAATATTAAACCCTTGGGTTTATTAGTCGCTTCGATTTATAATATTAATAATTCATTTGGTTTATAATTTAATCCATTGGGTCTATTAATCAGTTGGGTTTAAAATATTAATTCCTAGGTTTATAAACCTCTTGTGTTTTTAATATTGATTGTTTACGTTTGTTGGTCGCTTAGGTTTATAATATTTCTCCCTTAGGTTTACTAATTCCTTGTGTTTTATAATATTAAATCCTTGGGTTTATTAGTCCCTTAGGTTTATAATATTAATAATTCCTTGGGTTTATAATTTAATCCCTTGGGTTTATAATATTAATATCCCATTGGCTTTAATAATTACTTGAGTTTAAAATAATAATTGCTAGGGTTTATTAATTCCATAGGTTTTTAATATTTATCCATTAGGTTTATTGATCCCTTAGGTTTATAATATTTATCTATTGGGTTTAATAATTTGTTGGGTTTATAATATTAATAATCCCATGGGTTTATTAATCCCTACTGTTTAAAATTTTATATTGTTATGGTCTATAATAATCCCATGGGTTTATTAATCCCTTGGGTTTAAAATGTTAATTTTTAGGGTTTATTAATCCCATGCGGCTTTAATATTGATTCCTTGGGTTTGTTGACCCTTTAGGTTTATCATATTTCTCTCTTAGGGTTTACTCATTCATTGGAATTATAATATTAAACCCTTGGGTTTATTAGTCACTTTGATTTATAATGTTATTAATTCCTTTGGTTTATAACTTAATATCTTCGTTCTACTAATCAATTGGCTTTGGTATATTAATTCCTAGGTTTATAAACCCTTTTTTTTTTAATATTTATCGCTTGGGTTTTTTGGTTGCTTAGGTTTATAATATTTCTCCCTTAGGTTTACTAATTCATTGTGTTTTGTAATATTAAATCCTTGGGTTTATTAGTCCCTTAGGTTTATAATATTAATAATTCCTTGGGTTTATAATTTAATCCCTTGGGTTTATAATATTAATTTCCCATTGGCTTTATTAATTACTTGAGTTTAAAATAATAATTGCTAGGGTTTATTAATTCCATAGGTTTTTAATATTTATCGATTAGGTTTATTGATCCCTTAGGTTTATAATATTTATCTATTGGGTTTAATAATTTGTTGGGTTTATAATATTAATAATCCCATGGGTTTATTAATCCCTACCGTTTAAAATTTTATATTGTTATGGTCTATAATAATCCCATGGGTTTAAAATTTTAATTGTTAGGGTTTATTAATCCCATGCAGCTTTAATATTGATTCCTTGGGTTTGTTGACCCTTTAGGTTTATCATATTTCTCTCTTAGGGTTTACTCATTCATTGGAATTATAATATTAAACCCTTGGGTTTATTAGTCACTTTGATTTATAATGTTATTAACTCCTTTGGTTTATAACTTAATATCTTCGTTCTACTAATCAATTGGCTTTGGTATATTAATTCCTAGGTTTATAAACCTTTTTTTTTTAATATTTATCGCTTGGGTTTGTTGGTTGCTTAGGTTTATAATATTTATCCCTTGAGTTTACTAATTCCTTGGGTTTTATAATATAAATCCGTGGGTTTATAATATTAAGAGTTCCTTGGGTCTGTAATTTAATCCCTTGGGTTTATAATATTAATAGCCCATTGGGTGTATTAATTACTTGAGTTTAAAATAATAATTCCTAGGGTTTATTAATTCCTTAGGTTTTTACTATTTATCCCTTGGATTTATAATATTTATCCCTTCAGCTTAATAATTCATTTGGTTTATAAAATTAATAATACCATGGGTTTATTAATCCCTTCAGTTTAACATGTTAATTGTTAGGGTTTATTAATAATCCCATGGGTTTATTGATCCCTCAGGTTTAAAATTTTAATTGTTAGGGTTTGTTTATCCCATTTGTTTTTATTATTGATTCCTTGGGTTTGTTGATCCTTTAGGTTTATAACATTTATCCCTTGGGTTTACTAATTCATTGGGTTTATAATATTAAACCCTTGGGTTTAAGTGTCACTTTGATTTATAATAATAACAATTCTTTTGGTTTATAATATTAAACCTTTGGATTTATTAGTCGCTTCGATTTATAATATTAATAATTACTTTGGTTTATGATTTAAGCCATTGGGTCTATTAATCAGTGCTGTTTAAAATATTAATTACTAGGTTCATAAACCTCTTGTGTTTTTAATATTGATCGTTTACATTGGTCACTTAGGTTTATAATATTTCTCCCTTGGGTTTTATTATATTAAATCCTTGGGTTTATTAGTCCCTTCAGTTTATAATATTAAAAATTCATTTAATCCCATGGGTTTATAATATTAATAGCCCCTTGGGTTTATTAATTACTTGAGTTTAAAATAATAATTTCTAGGGTTTATTAATTCTACAGGTTTTTAATATTTATCCATTAGGTTTATTGATCACTTAGGTTTATAATATTTATCTCTTGGGTTTAATAATTTGTTGGGTTTATAATATTAATAATACCGTGGGTTTATTAATCCATTAGGTTTAAAATTTTAATTCTTATGGTCTATTAAAAATCCCATGGGTTTAATAATATCTTGGGTTTAAGATGTTAATTGTTAGGGTTTATTAATCTCATGTGGCTTTAATATTGATTCCTTTGGTTTGTTGACCCTTTAGGTTTATATTATATATCTCTTTATAATATTAAACCCTTGGGTCTATTAGTCACTTTGATTTATAATATTATTAATTCCTTTTGTTTATAATTTAATCTCTTCGGTCTACTAATCAATTGGCTTTGGAATATTAATTCCTAGGTTTATAAACCCCTTGTGTTTTTAATATTTATCACTTGGGTTTGTTGGTCGCTTAGGTTTATAATATTTATCCCTTGGGTTTACTAATTCCTTAAGTTTTATACTATTAAATCCTTGAATTTTTAATATTAATAGTTTCTTGGGTTTGTAATTTAATCCCTTGGGTTTATAATATTAATAGCCCCTTGGGTGTATTGATTACTTGAGTTTAAAATTATAATTCCTAACGTTTATTAATTCCTTAGGTTTTTAATATTTATCCCTTGGGTTTGTTGATCCCTTAGATTTATAATATTTATCCCATGGGCTTACTAGTTCATTTGGTTTATAATAGCATGGGTTTATTAATCCCTTCAGTTTAAAATGTTAACTATTCAAGTTTATTAATAATCCCATGGGTTTATTAATCCCTTTGGTTTAGAATGTTAATTTTTAGGGTTTATTAATCCCATGTGTTTTTAATATTGATTCCTTGGGTTTGTTGATCCTTTTGGTTTATAACATTTATCCCTTAGGTTTACTAATTCATTAGGTTTATAATATTAAACCCTTGGTTTTAGGTATCAATAATACTAACAATGATTTTGGTTTATAATTTAACCCCTTTTCATGAAAATATTCTGGGATTACCCCCAAAGCGATATATTGATTTTACTATCGAGTTAATACTTGGAGCAACACCCGTGTCACGAGCACCATATATAATGAGTGTGCCTGAGCTAATAGAGTTAAAAATGAAGCTGCAAGAACTATTGGATAAGGGGTATATCCATCCCAGTGTGTCCCGTCAGGGAGAAACAGTGTTGTTCGTTAAAACGAAATACAGTACGATGCAGATGTGTATGGATTATAGATAACTTAATAAGATGAATGTAAAAAACAAATATCCGCTGCCACGAATAGACGATCGTTTTGATCTAGTACAAGAAGCAACCATATTTTCAAAGACTGACCTAAGATCTAGTTATCACTAGATACAGATTAAGGATGAGGACATATCCAAAACAACCTTTCGTACGAGATACATACAACTTTCATGAGTCTGATGCATGTCATCTTCCACTCATTTTTGGATAAATTTGTTTTAATATTCATTGATTATATATTAATCTACTTTTAAAATATGGAAGAACAAAAGGAAAATTTACACTTAGTGCTAAAAATGTTGCAGGACCATCAACTCTAGCAAATGTGATTTTTACAAAGAATGAATCCAATATTTGGGCCATGTAATATCTACTGAAGGAATCTCGGTAGACCCTGAAAAATAAATATGATTATGGAATGGAGAGTTCCTAGAAATGTAGCAGATATACGTTATTTCACGGGCTTGGTTGGTTACTACTGGCGCTTCATCGAAGGATTCTCTAAGATAGCCTTTCCCATTAGTTCCTTGCAGTGGAAGGGGTGAGTTTTTAAATGGAATAATGAATTTCAAGCGAATTTTGAATGGCTAAAACAAATTTTAACTACTGCCCCTGTATTGAAGGTAGCTGACCCAAGCAGAGAGTTTTAAGTCTGCACTGATGCTTGTACGGAATGGGTGGGAGCAGTATTGACACAAGACAGAAAGGTAATAGCATATAAATCCAAGAAGCTAAAGGACCATGAGCAGCGATACTCTTCTTATGATTTAAAGTTGACTATGGTAGAACATGCCCTTCGGGTTTAAAGACATTACTTATTAGGGAAAAGGTTTTTGCTGAGAACCGACCACAATAGCTTGACTAGCTACTTTAAGAAATATGACTTGAATGCCCACCAAGCAATATGGAATGCATTCCTAAGTGAATTCGACTTTGAAATTAAACATGTGAAAGGTAAGGAGAACTGTGTTACTGATGCTTTAAGTAGGAAACTACATTGCATCTATGAATTCTACTTTAATCAAGCAGAATTTAAGTTCCAGGAGAAAATAATGGGGGCTGTAAAGAGAGACCCAGAGTATCATTTTTTTGTGGCAGTAAGCACAAGAAGAAGAAAAACAAGGAAATCAATAAGATTATGGGATCAATGATAAACAAATTTTGATATTCCGAGGAAAAATATGTATTCCAAATCAGATGACATTGAAGGAGCTAATTTTGGATGAATATCATCAGAGTTCCTATGATGAACATCCGAAATATCAAAGTATGCTAAAAAAAATTAGAAAAGATTATTTCTGGTCTAGAATGCGTAAAAAAATTGCTGAATACCTGACCAAATGTTTGGAGTGTCACCAAGTCAAGGTGGAGCACCAACATCCAGCATGATTACTTTAGCCTATTCTTGTATTGGAATGGAAATGGGAATTCATCTCACTTGATTTCATCACGGGTCTACCGAAAAGTAAGAGACATAAGGGTGAAAATGTGAAGTTGGGAAACACTTTTTGCCCTTTTTTGACGTTGAAAATTGTAATTTTCTATGTTTTTCAACTTCAACTCCACTAAACTCATATTTTTATCGCAAATTATGCTTTGACATAAAAACAAGAATTGTAGAGAATTGTCTTACCTCCATACCGATATTTAAAAAAAAAAAATATATTGACATATAGAGGGGTAAATTTGTTGTTTACTAACTGCATATACTTGAAATTTTCAGGAAAACATAAATAGTCACTTTTTTATCCTTTACTTTTTTTAGGGAAGGTTATTCATTTTTTGGAAAAAAGCCATAGCATCATAATCTGCATATATTGCACTAGTGCACATACTATTTTTTGGTAATTTTCGGATCAAATCACTATTTTTTATTATTTTTTGAAATGGACGAAGACAAAAAAACAGTGATGTTTCAGTACATTTTATTATCCTTTGATTTTCTTTTCAATGTGATCGTCAATAAGAAAAATGAGAGTACCCTTTTGAAGTAGACAGAGAGAGGAAGTGCACTATGATTTTTTTAAATTTTTTGGTGTCCTCGTTTGAAAGTTATTGAATTTTCATTCAGTGCAATTTTTCGAACAATGAAATTCCATAGTGACATAGTTTGGTAAAAAATTAATAAAAAATTGAATTTTTTAATGAAACTCCATAAATCTCACATCATCAAAAACTAGATTTAGAGACGAATCTAATGGTACTTGGTCCGACATATAACATTTTGTTTTTGCAGGTGTTCTGTCCCTCCAAAGTTGCAGGTTTCTCAAAACTGCAGAGTTTTCTGAGTTTTTTGTTGACCAGAAACTCTCGGCCGAGAAATTTTTAAAACTCTCGGCCGAGAGTTTTAAACCAATTTATGCGCGGGAAAACTCCCGGGAAAAAGTTTTAAAAACTCTCGGCCGAGAGTTTGTGGCCGAGAGTTTGCGCAATAAAACTCTCGGCCGAGAGTTTTATTGCGCAAAATCTCGGCCGCAAACTCTCGGCCGAGAAAATTCGAATTATTTAAAATCTCTCGGACGAGAGTTTTGAAAACTCTCGGCTGAGAAATTTAGTTGACTTTTTTTTTCGGCCGAGAAATTAAAAAATCCTCCCGAATTCTATCTCATGCCAAATAGTGTTTCCCAACTTCGCGTTTTCGCCCATAATGATTCAATTATGGTGGTTGTGGATAGACTCAACAAGGCAACTCATTTCATATCAGTCTAGTCAACTTGAAAAACCATACAGATTGTTGACATCTTCATGAGGGAAGCGAAATATTTAGACTGCACAACATTCCTAGAGTCGTCATCTTAGATCAAGATGTGAATTTATGTTTTTAAACAAGCTCCAAAAATAGAAGAAAAGAGAGATCAATGCCTTAGAAATCAACCACTTCGAGGGGGAAACCTCCAATAAATTACATAAATGAACAATTCTTGGATGCTACAAATGACAAAAACCTCTTTCTATATATAGGAGTCCATGGGGCCACAATATAATCCTAGCTGACCTAACAATAATAATGTAAGGGCATAATAATAACAATATTGGGGTTACATGGGTACAACAATAACAATAAGGGGGCTACATTAATAACAATAAGGGACTAAACTAGTAATATAGGGACCTAACATGCCCCTCTCCTTCAAAAAATGTTGTACTCAATTCTTGAGTATTTTTGGGTGCTTCTGTATGAAATTATCATCCTCCCATGTAGAATCTTCGGTGGGTAATTTCTTCCACTTGATGAGATACTCTGAGAAATTGATCGATTTCGTAGTTGTCGAGTTCTTGTTTCCATGACCGCTTTAGGTTTAAAAATGATTTTTCCTTCCTCATCAAGTTCTGGAAATATTGTTTGAATTGGAAGATTTTCACCTACAACCTTCTTTAAGCATGAAACATGGAAAACTGGAAGCACTCGCGAAGAAGCAGGAATCTCCAATTTGTATGCCATAGTACCAATCTTTTGCAACACCTTGTAAGGACCATAGTACTTTGGCGATAATTTATTATCCTTCTTAGCTTGCTTGAGGGACATTTGTTTGTATGGTTGTAGCCGTAAAAATACCCAATCTCCTACATCAAAACTTCTCTGGCTGCGATGTTGATCTGCCTGTTGTTTCATTCGATTTTGTGCCAAATTCAGGTTATCCTTTAAGAGTTGGAGAACTTCTTGCTGATGCTCGATGTGATCTTCCACTGCTTGAACCTTCGAATTTTCCCTTAAAGATGATGTGATGGATGGTGGATGATATCCATAAAGTGCCATAAATAGGGTCATTTTTGCTGCAGTATGGAAGGAAGTGTTATACCACCATTTAGCGAGAGGTAACCACTTGACCCATTGTGTTTGTTTATCAGATACAAAACAATTAAGATATCCTTCCAAACATTTATTTACTATCTCAGTTTGACCATCAGATTGAGGATGATAAGATGAGCTATGAGCTAATTGAGTACCCAAACAAGAAAATATCTCCGTCCAAAAATTTCCAGTAAAAATGGGATCTCTGTCGCTCACAATAACCCTTGGGCTTCCATGTAGCTTTTGAATTCTGTCCATAAATGTAGTAGCAACTGTACTTGCTTTAAATGGATGAGATAATGCACAAAAGTGTTCATACTTGGTAAGTCTATCAACTACCACCATGATGACACTCTTTCCTTCGGACTTAGGTAAACCTGTGATAAAATCCATTGAAATCTCCTCCCAACGTTGACTTTGAATGGATAAAGGTTGTAGAAGTCCCGGGGTCTTAATTGTTTCCACTTTATTCTGCTGGCAAACCAAACATTCCGCCACAAACTTTTGAATATCAGATTTAAGGCCATCTCAAAAAAATTCTTTCTTCACCCTGTGGTAAGTTTTTAAAAATCCTGAGTGTCCTCCTAAAGGAGAAGTGTGCAATTCCAGAAGAATATTTTGTTTTAGTTGGGAATTATTACAAAGATATAAGCGATCTTTGTACCATAAGGAATCATTTTCCCAAATAAATGTATCAGATGTACTAGGATCTTGCTACAACTTTTGAATGTGTCCATACATCTTTGTCCTTCTTCCATTCCTCTCTTGCTTCGGTTATCCAATCTGGTTGGATAATAGAAATGGCACAAAGCAATGCTTCCACCTCTTCATTCTTTCTTGAGAGTGCATCTGCAACAACATTAAGCTTTCCTTTTTTGTAGATTATTTCAAAGTCATAACCCAACATCTTTGTGGCCCATTTTTGCTGCTCTTCTGAAGATAGTCTTTGTTCCAAAAAGTGTTTAAGACTATCATGATCAGTTTTTACCTTGAAGTGTCTTCCCATTAGGTAAGTTCGCCATTTCTTTAGTGCATGTAGTATTGCTAACATTTCCTTCTCATAAATAGGTTTTTGTAAATACTTTCCATTGATTGGACGACTTTCAAAAGCAATGGGTCTTCCTTCCTGCATTAAAACTGCACCAATTCCATTTCCTGAGGCATCACATTCCACAATAAAGGTTTTGGTGAAGTCTGGTGTAGCTAAGACCGGTGCTAGGCACATTGCCTCTTTAAGACGTTCAAAGGCCTTAGTTGCTTCAGGAGTCCATGAAAATGCATCTTTCTTCACTAATGTTGTTAGAGGTGCTGCTATTCTCCCATAATTCTTAACAAACTTGCGATAATACCCTGTTAACCCGAGAAATCCTCGCAACTGCTTTATGGTTGTGGGAACTTTCCATTCCTTAATGGCTTTAATTTTGTTAGGGTCCACTTTAACACCCCCGTGAGATACAATATGACCCAGATATTCCACCTCTTGTACTCCAAAGAAACATTTGGACTTTTTTGCATATAATTGTTTCTCCTGCAATAGTTTGAGCACCCTGTCAACATGTTCAACATGATCCTTCCAAGACCTATTGTAAATTAGTATATCATCAAAAAATACTAGCACAAATTTTCTAAGGAAGGGTTTGAAAATGGAATTCATCAACCCTTGAAATGTAGAAGGTGCATTGGCAAGGCCAAAAGGCATGACCAAAAATTCATAATGACCCTCATGAGTTCGAAATATTGTTTCAGAATATCTTCAGTCTTCATTCTAATTTGATGATATCTTGAGCGAAGATCCAACTTGGTAAAATAAATTGCTCCATGTAATTCATCCAATAATTCATCAATCACAGGAATGGGAAATTTATCTTTAATGGTGAGCTTATTGAGCTCCCTATAATCCGGACACATTCGCCATGATCCATCCTTCTTGTGTATCAATACTACAGGAGTAGAGAAAGAAATTTGACCAGGTTGAATTATACCCGCCTCTAACATTTCTGCAATCATACGTTCAATTTCACTCTTTTGGACGTAAGGATATCTATAAGGCCTGATGTTTGGAGGAACACTTCCTGGAATCAAATGAATAGCATGATCATGATCACGAATAGGTGGGAGTCCTTTGGGAGTTTCGAACACCTTGGAATGATTGTCCAAGACTTGTTGGAGATCTGCAGAAATAGATGATTTTGATGTTGGAACTTCTAGTGAGCATAATTGTGCAATTACGCCTCGTTGTTCTTTCTTTAGAAGCTTTGTCATGACATTAGAGCTTATTATCCTTCCTGGCTTCCCCGCGATACCCCGTAATTCGACTTCCTTTCCTTCTGAAAAAAATTTCAAGAAAAGTTCTTGAAAATTAAAAGCTACCGTCCCCAAAGATTGTAACCATTGTACTCCTAGTACAACATCAGCACCTCCCATAGGAATGGAAAGCATTGGACTAGTCAACACGTATTCCCCCATGGTTAGCTTGATGTTATGGAATTTTCCAGAGCAATTTATAGTTCCTCCATTTGCAACCATCACTTGACATTCTGGTGCTGGGTATAGGAAACAATTTAATTCCTTGGCTACCTTACAATGAATAAAATTATGGGTGCTACCTGAATCAATCAACACTATTACCCTTTTCTTCTGGATATGTCCTTCTATCTTGAGAGTTTGAGGAGTGGTAATTCCTGCCAGTGCATTACACGATATGGTCGGATTCATTTCTTCCTCTTCTAGGGCTGGTTCCTGGTGTATATCCTCTTCTTATTCATTTTCTTCTTCCTCTTCACAATCTATGTAAAATAATTTCTTCTCAGCACACTTATGACCTTTAGTGTATTTGCTATCACAACTGTAGCAAAGCCCTTTTGCTCTTTTTTCTTCCAATTTTTGTGGTGTCAACTTTGTAGGTTGTGGAAATCTAGGCGTAGCAACACTTCCTTCTTTATAGAATTGAGTGGTAGGCTTCCTTGTCGCCATAATTTTACATTCAACTTTTCTTGCCAACCTGAATGCCTTCTCCAATGAATCAGGTTCCAAAACACGAACTTCATGTTGGATGTTATCCTTTAGAGTGCCTATGAAGAGATCAATCATGTGTTCCTATGGAATATCAGTTACCCTTATATTCAATTTTTGGAAGTCCTCAATGTGCTGCCCCACTAAACCCTTTTGTTTGAGATTTATCAATTGGCTAAAGAAGGTTTTTCTCTTTGTATCCTCATAGTGTGCTATCATTTCCTCCATAAAAATTGACCAAGTGACAATTTTTTTACGGGAGCAAAGCCATCGATACCATACAAATGTATTTTGTTCTAAATGTAAAGTTGAAATGTGTACCTTTTGTGTGTTTTGCACATTATTGAGATCAAAATATTGCTCCATCTATAGTATCCATGTTATGGGATCCTTGCCATCAAACTTCCTCATATCCATCTTTGGAATATGGTGGTTCTTCCATCCAACATTAGAGTTTATGAAATCACGATTAACATCTATTTTGTTCTCATCATGAGTTTCTTCTACTATCTTTTCGCCATTAGGAATCATTTCTTGTATCAACTTTGTCAAACCTTCCATGTCTGCTTTTAGATCATTCTTCATGTTTTCCATGTTTTCTTTCATTTTTTCTTCCATGTCCTCCATCTTAGCTTCCATGCCATCCATCTTAGTTTCCACGTCGTCCATCTTAGCTTGCTCACCTTTCTTCAAAACATATATTATTCTTCAAACCATCCATTTTCACTTCCACGCCTTTCTTCAAAACTTCCATTTCATTTTTTGCTTCTCTTTGCAAGAGCGAAATATGATGCAATTTCTCTTGTAATTTTGATAGATCATGTTGCAATTCTTCATCTTCATGAGTCATAGTAGAGTATTCTAAGGGCTTAATGGGTGATTAATTCTTTTTAGGAGGAATTTCATAACCCAATACTAAAATATATGCTCAATAGGCCCTTGGAATCACTTGAAACTGATTTGTTACACAAGATTTATGCAATTCGGAAAAAATACCACCTTTTTCTTGCTTTTGAGGAGCTCGATATTGAAACTGAATTATCTATGTGATTTAGGATCTTCAATATTTGAAATTTGGCTATATGGTAGCCCTCCTAATCCTCTTTCGAATGCCTTAGGTCTGACATGATTTGGATTCTTCAAGACAAATTTATGTCCAATATCCTCCAATGACCTAATTATGGACTTGTTCGAGAGCGAATTTGTACAACTTACTACGTGTAACTGCTTCTCCTTTCATTTGAAATTGATAGACAGAAAACTATCTCATGTAATTTCTGTCTTTTTGCGCATTTAGAATTACAATCCGATGCTCAAAGAGAGATATGAATACTTTCCACGATCACCTCTTTGAGATGAAATTCGAGAGTTCGAAAAGCCCTAACTTCCATAGATCATATAACTCTCCCAAAATAATGTGGAATCAATATTTCAGTTGTTCCACAAATTTCGTGATTTCGGATTCACCGTAAAATTTCATCTTCTCGAACCCCTTGTAGAAAAATTTATAGCGGGTAAATCTCTCGATGACTTGTTTAGGTTAAATTTTTTAGGAGCCTGCAAAAGCACTACCTTCCATAGATAGTATCTCCAAAAATATTGAGAACCAAGATCTGAAATTTTTTGACGCGTTTCCTCAGGATTTAGGCTTTGTACCCTAAAAATTTCAGATTCTGAACCTTCGTAGAAAAAAATTTATAGCGAAAATTCCACGATGACTTGTTTAGAGCAGAGAAACCCTAGAATCCAAAGCTCTGAAACCAAATGTTGTGTAACCAGCTCCAAGAATAGAAGAAAAGAGATATCAATGGCTTAGAAATAAGCCACTTCTAGGGGGAAACCTCCAATACATTACATAAATGAACAATTCTTGGATGATACAAATGACCAAAACCTCCTTCTATATATAGGAGTCCATGGGGCCACAATATAATCCTAGCCGACCTAACAATAATAATGTAAGGGCACAATAATAACAATATTGGGGTTACAGGGGTACAACAATAACAATAATGGGGATACACTAATAAAAATAAAGGAAAAAACTAGTAATATAGGGACCTAACAATTTCACCTCAGTTTTTTGGAAGGCACTATTCACTGGATTGGGTACACATATCCAGTTTATTACAACCTATCATCCTCAAATGGATGGACTGACTGAAAGGGTGAATTAAATATTAGAAGACATGATACGCATGTATGTGATGAAGTAACCCACGAGGTGGGAAGAGTATTTTCATATGGTCAAATTTTCCTACAATAATGGATACTAAGAATCCCTCAACATGAGTCATTTTGAGGCATTATAAGGAAGACAATGCCAGACCCCCATAAACTAGTGAATTTTGGAAACCAAACTGATTGATCCAGGGCAAAATTATGATACCCTTAACCAAGACCTTTTACTTCAGCTGATAAATTAGAATTTCATTTAAGTAAAAGGCATGAATGCACATAAATGAACAATTATATGCTGTAAAGAAGAGAAACATAACATGTCAAGATCAGTAGGTCTTCTTGTTGATTGGATTACAGGCGTGAACATTGAACATTTGCTAAGTTGAGCCATCGAGAATGTCAAGGACATGTACGAAACCATGCTCAGGGTGTTCGAGAAAGCAGACATGTTGTATGAGGCTTATGAAAAACAAGTAGCAGAGAACAAATAATTGAAGACACTGCTACAAGAAGAGAAGGATGGAAAACATTGATTGCAGCTTTAGTTGCAAGCCATGACAGAGGCGTGGGAAGAATTGAAGTGCAACAATGAAAGTCTTCACGTAGATCATGATGCGCTACAGACACTCCTATAGGAAGAGAAGGAGGAGAAGCAGCAGTTGCAGCTTCAAATACAATCCGCGACAAAGGCCTTGAGGGAAGTGAAGTGCAATTAAGGCTTACGAAAGCATTCTTCACCTATTTTTCAATCGACAATTAAGGTAAACAGTGTTGATGTCTCTTTAGTTTTGTCTTCACCTAATGTAATTTATGTTGGAAGTGTGGAGATACCCCTTTCAGGAACCAGCATGAGATTTCTCACCAAGATGGGGTACAAAGGAGGAGGACTTGACATTCATGGATAAGGCACAACCCAACCATTGGAGGTTGTGCAGAGACCTCGCTATGCAAGTTTGGGGTACAATGAAGGAGTATGTTCGAAGGAAATCTAGGGAAAAAAGATATTGATGAACTCTCTACGGAAGAGGAATGATGGGGACACTTCACCATCGTCCCATGGCATTGCATGTTGCAGTGAAAGAGATGAGGTGAGCTCCCATCACCATGATCGCACCAAAGACCACCATAGAAGGTATAATAAGTCTCATTATTCCAGAGTGAATTTTGATTATAAGAATGTTGATAACCATGGTCATAAATCACGGCATCGAAAAACATGTCATTTTTGTGGTTTACATAACCATGTGCTTTCTAAGTGTTGGAAAAGGATGGCAGCGGAAAGAAGGATGAGGCATGAAAAGCCTTCTCCACAGCAAGGAAAGAAATCGGTTAAGCAGGTTTGGAGGAGAAATACCTTTTTCACTCATTGCGATCGAAGTGGCCACCAAAGAGCCACATGTTGGAGACTTCGTCCAGAGCAGTGCCTTAAAGACAAAGTGCCCATGCATACACCAGTCGAAAGAGATGATCAACAAGAAATTTCACCACAGGGAAATGATCCACTCACTTTGATAAGTGAGAGATGGTTTTTCTAAATTGTTTTTTATAGAGATGTTAGCTTGTCACAACCGTGTTTGTAAATCATTTTTCACATTTTTAATTGTGAAAACCAATGATGTGTTTTCCATCACTTGTTTAAGAGACAATGATATTTTTTGGCCTTGTTTTATAATTCGTGTGTTGCATTTTTTTCATGTAAAAGTGATGATTTGTTTGCCATCACTTCGAAATGCGGCGATCATGTTGTTGGCATTGTTTTATGATATGTATGATGCATTTATTTCATGTAAAAGTGATGAGGTGTTTACCATCATTTCGAAATGCGACAATGATGTCTTGTCTTGTAATGATAGCTGGGGGTGATTTCCATCTCAATGTAAGCTTGCCCACCGAGTACATGTTATAAACTCGTGGCAAGTATGGGAGATGTTTTGTGTCGTAGATTGGTCAATTTGAGCATGTATTTGCATGGGATTGTACAACAGGTTTGCAGGGGATGCAAGTATCAGTTCATCGCTCAAGGATCTGAGGGACAAAGGTGGAGGGGAAGGAAGGATGAATTTTTCAGGACGCTTGTGGTGCAGACATAATACACAACAGTGAAAATTATTTTGATGCTTTTGGAGGACCAAAATATCCTCAGTGGGGAGGATTGATTCAGGTGGCTCTAGGGACACACACAAGACAAAGAGGGCTAAGGGAAGCTCAAAAATAAAAGTGCTCGGATTTCTCTCGAACTAGGTTTAGTTTTAATATATCGTCATCCTAATTGCAACGGTGTGAACGATTCATCAAACTGAGCCCGTATGCGAAATTTAGGAGCAGTCAAAGTTCTGGGTTGACCGGGGTGACATGGCAGGTTGAGGAGGATACAATTTGGACCAAACCCGACCACCAGATTCTGGGAGAAATTGTGGGACGGTTAATTTGTCTCCTACGACCTAAATTTTGCTATTTTTAAAATGCCCTTTTTTTCTTTAATATAACGAAAAATAATTGAAAAAAAGGGAGGTATCGGGCCACCACCCCCACCATCCCACCCACGACATTAATATATTAAATATATTAAAACTGGGTTGGCAGGCCATAACCCCCGCCGGACCCCACACAACAAACCACGTATTAAACGATGGGGTGGTCGGCAGTCAACCCTGCCACCGCAACCATACGAACACCATGTGTTTTAAATTAAAATGCATACCATATATATATGGTGTAACAAGAAAATGTTGGTTTTAAAAAAAACAAGAACATGTTATTTTGGAGGGTACGGGGTTTGACCACCTGACCTCCCTCCAACAAACTCGAACCTTAACCAACTCCACCAACCGTCCAGTCTTGGAAATCTTCGCCGCAAAATTATATATAAACTTGCATTTCACACAGTGCGCCGAGGCCATGGAGGAGCGAAGCGCACACGAAATTTGAGATTTAATATTATTTTGAAGCCAGGTGCAGACATGCAGTTCAAGGCAACACGTGTTCGAGGGGCACAAATTTTGATGTAGGTGGAACCATGAGAGTGGAGCAGTAATTATGCAGATGGAACCATGAGCCTTGAAATTTTCCCAGCGAGGTATTTTTCTCCATGTCGAAATATAATCAAGTTTACAGTCATTTTTCACGATTTTTCATAGGG
Source organism: Pinus albicaulis (assembly GCA_034641835.2). NCBI lineage: Eukaryota > Viridiplantae > Streptophyta > Pinopsida > Pinales > Pinaceae > Pinus > Pinus albicaulis. Next base: position 352,215,351 of record CM076575.1, on the reverse strand, counting down.
AACATAATGGAGAGGTCAGATTCTCCTTTTGAGTTGCATATTTTCAGTCTACCCATGGAGCAACATCGTGGAGGAATCTAGGGGGAATCTAAAAGATTCTTTTTTGCCCCAGATTTTCATTTCATCAGAATTCAGCAAATGGACTGTCATTTTTGCACTATTCGATGCCACGAATCTGATAGCGCATTCATATTTTTCATCTGAGATTTATATTTTTCGGTCATTTTTTGAAGTGAAGTTGCAGGTGTCAGTTTTTAGCGAGTGAGCAGTCGATTTCACACCTTTCAACACTAGGATTGTGATGGTGATTTCAGATCCAGCCACACAACAGTCCATTCTTCTATCATCTTCAGCATGAGGTACATGACGAGTTGATTCAATGTACTTCTTTGTTCCTAAGATGCTTAGTGTTGTACAGATCCCTGTTGATGTATGAGTTGTGGGATCTTGTCTTGTTTTGTTATTGATGTACTTTCTGTCATGGACTTGTATTATGTTTGATATCCCTTGATGCCATATTGGTGGGATACTCATGTATGTTTTTTGAGATCCCTTTTATTCCATGTTCGCGGGTACTTCGTGTCACATGTATCTCATTGAGGTCCCTTGTTTGCCATGTTGGTAGGATACTCACAGTATTTATGCATGAGAGATTGTCATACTGATAGAATTCCTTTTTTTTCATGAGAGTTCTGCAGTGTAACATCTCATGGAGAAGTCTAGCCACTCCTGCGTGAGGGAATTTTCCTTGTATGTCATAGAAACACATCCATGTACATCCTCTTCTTACAACACTTAATGCAGCGACCTACACCATCTTGACACCGAGGCCCAGAAATGTAGTCCCTCCTGGACAAACTTCGTTATCAAGTGACGTGTTCTTGTGATTGCTGACCTTGACATGTTATGTTCCTCTTCTTTACAACATACAGTTGTTCATTTATGTTCATTAACGCCTTTACTGAAATGCGTTTCTAATTTATTAGCTGAAGTAAAAGGTCTTGGTTAAGGGTATCATAATTTTACCTTGGATCACTGATTCTTTGGACAAACATGCTAGAGGAAATTGAGCGTGAGATAAGAAAAATTAGACAAAATTTAAAATCATCCCAGGACAGGAAAAAGATATATGCTGGCCGAAAAAGAATTTTTCGAGTGTTCGAAGTGGGTGACCAAATTTATGTAAGAATTAAACATAAGAAAAGGACCTTAATATGGACTACTTGTGCCAAATTGGCTCCCAGGTACTATGGACCCTTCCAAATTTTGGAACGAGTAGAGCCAAAGGCTTATCAGCTGGCATTGCCCAGACACATATTGGTGCATAATGTGTTTCATGTATAGTTATTGAAATGATATGTACATGACCCCAATCATGTTATACACTCGTAGAGTGTACATATAAGTTATGTTTAAATTATGACTTCTAGAAAAAGAAGAAACCTTAATTAAATTAATTATGAATTCCATTGCATGCACGTAGAACCAGACAACGAATTTCTAGTAGAACCTCAGTGTATTCTTGATCAGATAGAAATAATTCTTTGGAGGCGATTCATCCCCCAAGTTAAAGTGCAATGGAAGCACTTTTTCCCAGAGGAGGTTACTTGGGAGGACAAAAATTCTATACGAGAGGCATATCTAGAATTGTTTGCTCTGATGAAGTAAACACCAAGGACGATGTTTACCTCTAGTGGGGGAAAATGTAACGCCCAGTTTAATTTTAATATGTTATGTTTAAAAGACTTTTATAAAGTAAATTTAATATTTAAGTGGAAAAAGAGATTAACGAATATGATTATTCATTAGTGAACTTGAGTTCTACCTTATGAATAAAAATTACATTCAATAGTTGGTTAACTGATTGGTAAATAATTCCAAGATTCCAGAGTAAAAACGAAGAGGCTGTTTTTTGATAGTTACCTTCCACAAAAGGATAAAAAGGAAATCCTAGGAAGGGGAAAGGGTTCTGTACATGATGAAAAAAATGGTTAACAACAAAATGTTGCAAAATAAAGAGTTGTCCAGAGATGGCTTAAAATTAGTGGAGCTATGTAACTCGAAAGGAGTATAGGCTGGACAGAGGTCCTAGGGGATAGCTTCTGAAAATAACTGTTGTACCTTAGAATATGGTGTGGAGCACGGGGGGAGCAGAGGACGTGATTGCCTCTCTCATGGTTGAGGGGCACAATTAGTTTAACAGAAACAGAGAGAAGTATTTGACTTATCTGGTTAAGTTGTAGAAATTAATGAGAGATTTGTATTTCACTTCTGTGTATGACTCAATACAGGAATTAAAGAGAGTTATCTCTTAAGTTAAATTTTAATACAATGGTATTTTCTTATCTTAGTAAAAAGATGTAATATCTTGGATATTAGAAAAACAACTAGTATATGCCATGATGATGTTAAAAAAATGTGATCTATAGTTACTCTTTCTATAACAAAATACCACTAACATGTGTAAATCCCAAAATTTTGGATATATATATATATATATATATATTATTATTATTATTATATATATATATGTATATATATGTATATATATACATAATACATATATATATATAATCCATTATATATATATAATCCATTATATATATATATATATATATATATATATATATATATATATATATATATATATATATATATATATATATATATATGACTTTAAAAATGATTTCAAATAATTATACTATTTCTATCAGAGTAAATGTTCTTAGCACTACCAAGTGTAAATGTACAATTAAGATAAATGCATTGAAAAGTAATATACAATCTTTTGTGTAAATAATTACATAGGAATGTATTGATGGTAGAATAAGAACAAATGGTAAAATGTATGCCCATAATCTATAAATTACTTATACATTTCCAATAACCAGTTTAAAGAATCAATAGGTATGGAGGTTTAGAACCCGAGCTTCGTGGTGAACAGAGCTGGGTTCAATGTCCTTTGGCCTCTTCTTTTCTAATGATACACTTTAAGTTAAACATAATCAAAAAAGAAATAGAAGCTATAATTCTTTAACAAATGTCAACTCTATGAGTGGAAAAACGTGTTAACACAGAACTCGGTTACCAAAAAATTAAACCCATAAATTTGTCTTGGATGTTTCCATCCTGGAAGATAATATAAAAAAACGTAATTCCAAAGCAGGAACAGTGTGTGTACTCTTGCACGATACAAACTCCATTCAGAGTAACTAAATTGAGAATTTAAACTATAAATTCTACAAACAGGTATTATAAGAGCAGAATAATATATATAAGTTAGCCTTGTACAAAGTGAGGGAAGACTCGCGTATGGTGGAGAAAACTGGAGGATTAAATGCTTCAAAATCTATATGGAGTGAAAAATTACAAATTTATCCATATAAGTACAACTTGGAACTTCTACAAAGATAGGGAAATGGTTTAACCATCTCTATATAAAACCCTGAGCATTACTACACAAAATCCTTCTGCATTAAAGTTCAGAATGCATATATCTCATGGGAGCTAACCTTAAACTATAACATGAAAAGAACCAGGGCCAGGTTTAACCCTCAGTAACACCATAAGGAAACAAGATACCAAGCATATTTGTTGATAGGGGTTCAACTTACTTGTGGTGGATACCCGAGGAGGACCGTTGGAGTCTTCGAGAGCCCTTATGTTCGCCAGGACCTCTGCAACCAACCATGGCATGGAGAAAATAACAAGACAGTGGGTTCATAAGTATCTCCCTCTGAATTCAAAGTCAAAATAAAGAAACAAAAGGAAATTTCGTTCCAGAGTTTTACTTGGGTTCTAGCTCACGACAAGCTTGGCTGATGGCACCCTGGTGTTTGATTCCATGAGAGAAGAAACCATAGAAACTGCTGTTGGGCACCAAATCTGGCTACCTTTCTGACCATTTTTATCATCCTTTTTTATCCTTTTGTGTTTAATTACCTACATTTGCTATGCTAAACTTATGAGGTAAATACCCCTGACTTGTCTAATTGGATTATTTTAATTAATGAAGTAAAGTCACAAAGTCTTACCTATTTGTGGCACTAAGATATGTGCTTGACTACAGATTTGGAGAACAGGAACCCTCGCTCCAACGGTTTACAACAAATTTGGTAACGGTCAGCTATAGGGAGATCACACTGCTGGAGTCACGATTCCCTGGGCCCATTTGTGGCCCCTTATTCTATCCTGGACATCTAATGTTTGTGTTGTTCCAACTGATGTGTATTTCTGAATGCGTGATTACCGCGTTCCATAGAGATTTGTTATGCTCTCGCGCTATGTATAAAATGGATATTTTTCCTGTAAATGGGGGTTCACGAGAGGAGATTGTAATCACATCTTACAGATTAATAAATTACTTATGGTTTTGTTGTTCTAAGCATATTCATGACTAACGCAGCCCTGATTAGAGAGCTGGGCCTGCTCTTCTAATCAGGTGCTGCGTCTGCGTGTGTGTGAATTGTTTCTTTGTTATGGTTGCTGTTATTATTCCTTGATGTTAATATGTTTTGAAGTTTAGTATTTGATTTAATCTCATGGAAATTTTTTGAATCTTAATTATAAACCCTTGGTTAAATGGATTATGTGTTTGTTCCTACATATACCTTGCGCGTTGCCTTGAAAGGATACACTCCCAAATTGATAAAATTAATGTCGGATTAGGGTGGATAAATCATTCTTACCTGGACACCAACATTTTGGCGCCATTGTCGGGGAGGCTAACAAGGTGCAAGCAACGATTCTAATCAATCAAAGGGTCAATCTCTCGTCCTGGGGGGAGATCGAGCTTTCTCACTCTGCTTCAGGTCCTGAGCATACGTTTTTATTTTGGTTTGTTATTTCTGTTTTTGTTTTGGATTTAGGGCCATATTTTTGTCCTGTGGAGGGAGGAGTCTTTTGACGCCCTACTCCAGGTCCTGAGCGGAGTTATTTCTTTTTAACTTTCATGTGTTTTCTTGTGGGGAACCCTTAGCTTTACCCTGGAAAGGGAGGAGTCTTTTGACATCCTGCTTCAGATCTGGGAGTATTAGGTCTTCCCATGGATTGTGTTGTTTTGGTTCTTGTCCCAGGGAGAGAGGAGTTCTTTAACGCCCTGATCTGGGCCTGGACCCTAACTTTTTGTTTTGTTGTCTTTCTTTCCTTTTTCTTTGTGAACTCTTTTATCTTTGGGAAGGAATGGTCTTTTGACGCCTTACTCCAAGATTGGAGAATTGTAGGTTCATACATAGACCTTCCATTATATAAATTCTTGTATGAACAAAGAACCAAATAAGAGGGGCGGAGTGAGAGCCCCTAAAAGGGGAAGACCAGATCTGGGAAGAAAAACTTATATTCAACATATTATAGAAAATGTGGAGTCAGAAGCATCTTCTCGCGCAGCTGTAAGGCCAAGGGCTAGGAGAGTGAAGTCTGAGGGACAGTCAGTGGATCAACCAGTGCAGGCCATGGTATCCCTTGGTGATTTGGTACAACAGGGTCCTCCAGCAGTGGAAGAAATAATCAGCAGTAGACTGGACCGAGAGGATCTTGTGCTGGTAGTAGTAGAGGAAGAAATTGCAAGTAGAACATCGACAAAGTAGGATTTCTATAGTAAGGGAAAGGAAGTTGTAGTCAAGGGATTGAACCATCAGGACACAGGAAGAAGAAACGAGGGGATATTGGTATCGCCAAGAGACCGGGGAAGTACCACTAAAGAAACTCGCGTCCCAGTAGTGAGGAGCACCCGACCATCCTCCACAAAGCCTGTTGAAATCCCTAGTGATTATTGGAAGATATTTATGGCTCCCACAACCTCCAATATCGAATTTCCCATTGGGAATTTGGGAGCTGGCGCGCCTACAAAGCCTATCCCATTGGAAGCCTTACCAAACTTCCATGGGCTTGTTTCAGAGGATCCTGACACATTCTTATTTGAGTTCGACATAGTGTGCTGCACGACATATGCCCAGAAGTTAAAGATTTTTCCTTATACACTAAAAGGGACAGCTTTGCAATGGTTTATGGGCCTTGGAGGAAAATCCATTTCCACATGGAATGATATGCAAACATCTTTTCTAGAAAAGTACCAGGATTACTGCAAATCCCGAAACGTCAAGGAGGAGATTTTCAAGTTCACACAAAAAGAGGATGAAAGTTTGGAAGATTGTGTGGAGAGGTTTAAGTACCTCTTACAGAGGTCAAGTAATTCTAATCTAGATAAGGAAATTTTAAAGGTTATCCTCCTTCAATCCTTTCGAGAGAACTCAATGGAACTGTTGAATATTATGGGAAAGGGAGACATCTCCAAGAAAACCTTTGAAGTTATTTGTGATTTGTGTATCTGTTGTCCTCTACAACAACCCCCCATTTCATATAATTTTTATTCATAATACCATAATATGAAATGGGACCCTTTTACTTTTTAATTGGTATCAATTTTGTATTATTTTGAAAAGGTCCGAACATGAAATAAAGAACATTACAAGAAACCTTTTCCATATACAAATCAATAATGACCTTGGGATATAAACAATTAAATCTTTTATCATTGCGATAAAGCGATCGCAAGATCGCATATCGCAATGACGAGGAGACAGAACTTATGGAAACATTGGTTGGCACCGATGCGATAACACACAATCGGCGATCGGCAATACATGCATGCTTTAACAAAGAGCCCCGGTCAATGCTCTCGATGCGATGCGATATCGCTATCGGCGATCGTAGATTCTAAGAGATGCTAACCTAAGAAAAGCGCCATTTCTTCCCGATGCGATGCGATAAAGCCAAAGCACAAACTTCAAAAAAGTTGTTAAAACGGGGATATTACGATTAATTCATATTAAAAGCCTTATCTTTATAATGAAGATTCACCTGCGCTCAACCGCCAAAACGGCCAAGGCACGCTTAAACAAATCATTTCAACAATAAACGCCGTGATGGATATTTAAATGATTGACGGGTTTTTGCGGCCATTTAATGAAATATTAAGTTTAAAATCTTTTTCAGATTGAATCCATGGCAACATCAAGTTAATTCTTCATCATGCAATATATTTCCCCCGTGTTTGGTTTTTACTATCAATTCTCTGCGTTACGCTCATTTTTCTCCTGGGCAGAATTCTAAGCTGAATAGATGCAAGCAGAATGGGGAAGAAGTCCAAGAAAACTGCAAACGCTTCCGCTTCGCCAGCCATAAAACAAGCCATCACTGATCCAGGAAATAAAAAGAAAGGATTTATATCTGATACTACATGTTCAGGTCTTGGCAAAACTTCTTGGCAAAGTACCTATAATTTCATAGAAGCTGAAGAACCTGAGGTGACAACAGTACAAGCCACGGTAGATGCGACTCGAAAATTTGAAGGTACTTTAAAGGACTTAGCCGACTCTTTCCTTCATCGGATAGCAGCTCGGGAACAAATTCTCCCATATACGGATGTAGTAAGGTGGGCAATTAAGGAACTCCCAATCACAGACAGAACTTTCTGTACCAGAGATGGGAGAATCTTCGGTTCATTTCAAGCTAATGATTTGAGGCAAATGTATCATTTGCCTGAGCCAGAGAAGAAGTACAACAAGGCATTCCTGGAGAAATTCCGAAATGATAACGAAACTGAATCCGAACCCATTCGGGATTGGAGGCAGAATCCGGCAACACACAAGCATAAATCTTAGGTAAATTGACATCGCGCGAAAACATTGGAGCGAGTCATGTTGCACTGTTTGGAAAACGGCGGATTAATTGCGGGAATTAGGTTTGACATGGGACACCTATTGGATGTTCTTAGTCAAACCTTACAGCCAGAGAGCTGCCCTCAAATGCCTCTCAGATGCAATCGGATGCATCATTCCTGAAATGCAGGACGCCACCTATGATGCCCAACTCAATTCGCGCCTTAACCGACCACCAGAAGCGGAGCCGATGCTTGCAATTTGCCAGCTCAGAATTAGAGATGAACAGCCTAAATGATGATTCATACCGCCGACTGCCAGATTGCCATGATGGAAGATATTCAAGATCGTATGATACCAATTAAGTAGGATTTTCAGTTTCATAGATATTTAGATAGAATTAGTATTTATAGACCCTTTCATGCATTTAGAAAGGGTCGTAAAGTTTTGTATATGACTTAAAACCTGAAGTTGCACTACTATACTTCAGGCGTATTCTTTTATAAAACTGGACCAATTATTCTAATTTTGACAAGGAAGCTTTTATGCAAATGTGCACTACTGTCTTTGTGTGAAAGTATTTTTGCGTTGAAAGAAGAATCTCAAATAGCGATTGATATTGAGGAATGACTTGCAGCTCATATGGTACTATTATCTATGTCTGAATCCATTTCTTTTATATAAATTTTTGTTTGATTACTTTTGCTATCATTGGATATATGTATGTGTTTCAATAGTATTTCTGTATTCCTTCCACTATTGGATGTTTATGGTATGCTTTTCTTTCAATCATATATATGTCAATGATATAAATTGAGATAAGTGTAATAATATTTTATCAATTACTTCATTCAACTAATTGAATGAAGTAATTATTATTTAAATGAATATCTTTGTTTATTAAATAGTGTCATCTATATGCCTATTGACAAACATAGATCATCAAACGTTGCACTTAAGAATAGAAATTTCCCGGGATATAATAGTCATTTATATTTGTTGTTTATAGATTAAGTACTCCATTCATTATCACTTATTATCACTCATTCACCCATTTCTATTCTTTATCGGGAAACTGGTCCCATCATATCCAGTCGGAGCCACCATTCCAAACGGAAAAGGAGCTGTCTTAAGGTCCGGACCGGGTGGTTATCCCCCAATGTTGTTGCAGCGATTTTCGAGGTATCAACATTTTTGGCGCTAGAAGGAGGGCCATCAACTGTGAATGGCAAGCAAACCTAAGTCTGCAAGCCATTCTAAGAGTAATTCTCCCTCCGCATCACCTCGTACTTCCCAATTGCATGCTGATTCTTCAGCATCCAAGCAAGAAGAAGAGGTATCCACTATCACTGCTCAAACCCACCATACTTTAGAACAATTAAGTCTTGAATCTCCTGAAGTTCAGTCTCTCATCCATAAACTTCAGAGTTTCTCGATTTCACCACAGAAATCTGAGCTATCTCAAAGCAGTGAGACTTCGCAATTCAATCTACCTCACCCTCTCACTAGACTTCAGAGTGAAAAGCTCGGTATTGAACCTACTGAATTCCCTTTACCTAAAAGAAAAAGGGCAAAGAAAAACACTGAAAATTCTGACAGTGAAGCACTTTCATCCACATCCTCCATCTCATCTTCCCCGGTGCGAAGTCAACCATCCACTCCCTCATTACATATTGTTGTTCACCAGGAACTTGCAACTTCAACATCTCAAACTGCTCACTCCTCAACATCAATTCCTTCCCAAACATCTGGAATTTCAACAACAGTATCATCCACCACTGGTATTACAATGGCAGATCCATGGACCAGACCTGGTGCAGTCAATATGCCCGCACCATTACATGCATTACCTGATGCTCCTGAAAAATGGCTACCCAAGTTTAATCCAGAAAATGGAACCCAAGCTGAGGAACATATCAATAACTTCATGTTAGCAGTTAATTTGAAGGGAGTGGCTGAGCAAGATGTCGTTGTTAGGCTTTTTCCTTATACATTGCAAGGATCAGCAGGATCCTGGTATTTTTCCCTACCTTCTGATTCTATTACCAGTTGGGACATTTGCCAAGAACAGTTTCTCACTAAGTATGGAGACGATAGATCTTTAGCTACACTAATAAATGATCTCTCCAATCTTAGGATAGAGCATAGGGAACCCATTAAAGAATTTAATGCTCATTTCAATAAACTTTTGAATAAAATCCCAACGACTTCCAAACCAAGTGAAAAAATCAGAAGTGAGTGGTATATTACTGCCCTACCTGCCAATATAGCTATTTTTGTAGACAGGGCCGCAAAACCAACACTTGCTGAAAACATGAAAGAAGCACTTGCTATGGAAAAACGTATTAATGCTCTAGAAAAGAAAGCAGCGCTTGAGGAAAGAAAAACCAAAAAAGTTTCATTCAAAGAAGACTCAAAGAAGAAAATCTCGAAAGATCCATATGATATGGAAGGCCTCCAAAAGGTCCTCAAGACTATGTCAAATGAAATGATTGAAATCAAGAAACAAGTCACTGAAACTTCAACCCAAAGGCCCTTTAAGAATTATAAGAAAACCGAATCAAAACCACCAAATATCATATCTTATGCAGATTCAGATCAAGAAGAAGAAGAGGAAACAATCTCACCAACTGATGATGAAGAAGAAGTTGTTGAATGCCATGGCATGTGGGATTTTATACTGCCCAACTCCGATACAGATAATGATGAAGAAGCTTTACCTATCTCTACTAGGAGTAAAGGTACTTCCGAACCTGTTCAGACAACTTCAAAGAAACGGAGTGCAGGTGCTGCTACAACAAAGGAAAAAGTACCTACAAAGAAATCACCTACAGCAGTCCCCCAAAACCTACCTTCAACTTCAAGTACTCCTTCAACATCCAAAACATTAGTAGTATCAGATTCAATGGATTACAATATTGTTGATGATATGAAGAAAACTAAGGCAAACATTACTATGTTTGAACTTAGCAAATTAAAACATCAGCAGAAATTGCTTCTAAAAGAATTGAATGCTGTTCCCTGTTCACCTCTTCCCAGTGCTAAAGCTGCAAATGATTCTGGTCAACCACCTTCTAGTATGATAGAAGCGACTGATTCAGTCCTGATTGGGGATAGATCAAATTCTCATACTCCACCCTTCCTTTTGACTTTTGAGATCTACAACAGAAACCTACACAATTTTTTAATTGACTCAGGGGCATCATCCAATATAATGCCAGCTTCAGTTTGTTCCAAGCTGAACATAGAACCCCAAAAGTCTTCCATACACATTGTACAGTTAGACAGAACCAAGGTCCAGGTTTTAGGAGAGATTAACTCTGTATCTATCAGGTTAGCAGCTGATCCACGGGTAGTTCAACGAATTGATATCTTGATAGCTGATATACCTGAATTTTATGGTTTGATTTTGAGTAGGGATTGGTCTGAAAAGCTCCATGGGTATATTTCTACCGATTGGTCTCACATGTGGTTACCCTATAAGGGAAATCCAAATCAAATAAAAATCAATCGAGAGAAACACATGACCCATACTGTAACAGATTTTGAACAGGAAAATCAACCAATTGCTTTTAATAACAACATCTTGGGAAATTATTCATCAGAGTCATTTTTTGGAAATCTCACTGCTCAACCATCCCCTTTCTCAGTAAACAGTTTAACATCACAGATTGAAAACTATTCACAAAATGATAGGTCAGATGTTTTAGTGATACTGGGGAAACTGTAAATAAGATTGTTAATACTTCTTTATTTTGGTCTTTATATTTTGACGGCTCTAAATCTAACGAAGGTTCAGGAGCAGGGTGTATCTTGGTTAGCCCGCAAGGAGAAAAAACAATGCTGTCCTGTAGATTATAATTTGAATGCACAAATAATACAGCTGAGTATGAAGCCTTAATCCAAGGTCTGTATAAAGCAATTGGCCTTAAAGTGCAATATTTGAAGGTATTCGGCGATTCTGAAATTATTGTCAAACAGGTGAGAAATACAATTCACTGTCTTTCAAATCACCTCAAACATTATCAATCGCTGGTACAAGAACTCACCACGCACTTTTCTGCATTCAATATTTCTTCTATCCCTAGGTCTCAAAATTTAGCAGCAGACTTGCTAGCCAATGTTGCCTCCAGACTCATACCCTCCGAAGATTATAGCCCAGATAGATTTTCAATAGAATTACTTTTTAGGCCATCAATTCCTGACAATGTCACTAATTGGAGAGTGTTTAATCACGATGAAGACATTTTACAATTTTTAACTTTAGAAAAGTCCTATGATGACCAGATCATTGAGGAAAGCGAACATGATCTTCAAATGAGAGGTAAATCCGAAGAAAATTCGATTCCAAAGCCTGTGGTGAAGCTTGAGGATCTTTATGATATTAAAGACAGATTTAAACCTGTAACTAATCCAAAGCTCCAAAGCTCTACTTTAAGATTTGAATTGATAAACCTTGGCACTGAACAAAATCCTCAAAACGTTAATCTAGGATTAGGACTTTCTGTAGAAGAAAAAGAAGCATTCATTAAACTTTTAAAGAAACATAAACATGTTTTTGCTTGGAAATATGATGATATAAAGACGTATGATACAACTATTATCCAGCATACCATTCCAATGCTTCCCAATCAAAAACCAGTTCAGCAGAAATTAAGGAAAATACATCCAAACTTAGAGAGTCAAATAAAATCAGAACTCAATAAACTCTTGAAAGCTAAGATCATTTTTCCCGTTCGACACTCAAACTGGGTCTCTAATATGGTGCCTGTCAGAAAGAAAAATGGCGACATTAGGATTTGTATAGATTTCAGAAATCTGAATAAAGCAAGCCTTAAAGATAACTTCCCATTACCTACTATGGAGCAGATACTCCAATCAGTAGCAGGCTCTGAATTAATGTCCTTTTTAGATGGTTTTTTAGGATATAACCAAGTTTTGGTTCATCCTGATGACAGACTTAAAACTACATTCAGAACAAAATGGGGAACTTATGCTTATCAGAAAATGCCTTTCGGACTTATTAATGCAGGGGCCACATTCCAAAGAGCAATGGATATCGCTTTCAAAGGATTGATTAATAAAACAGTAGTTGTCTATCTAGATGATATTACTGTATTTTCTAAAAAGAGATCCAATCATTTGGGCGACTTAAATCAAAATTTTCAACGCTGCAAAAGATATGGTATCTCACTCAATCCTAAAAAATCTTTCTTTGCTCTTGATCAAGGTAAGCTCCTGGGTTTTATTGTTTCCAAAGATGGTATTTATATTGATCCTGACAGGATTAAAGAAATTTCTGAAATCCCATTTCCTCATAATAAAAAATCCATGCAGTCTTTTTTAGGTCAGATCAACTTTGTCAAAAGATTTATTCCTGATTTTTCTCAGATCATTTTACCATTACAAATCATGATTAAGAAAAATTCAGTGTTTAAATGGGGATCTATGGAAAAAGAAGCATTTGATTTAATCAAACAATCAATAATCAATGCCCCCGCTCTAAACACTCCTAATTTTTCTAATCATTTCACATTGTATACTATCGCATCCGATTCATCTTATGCAGCAGTACTCACTCAGATTAATGATCATGACCTTGAAGCACCGATTTCATTTTTTAGTTCAAATTTCCAGGGTGCAGAACTAAATTACTCCGAAGTTGAAAAACAAGCCTTTGTTGTATACAAAGCCATTAAACACTATAGGCCATTCCTTTTAAAAGCTCATACAAAGGTGATAGTTCCTTTTTCTGCAGTAAGACAATTACTGATCCAAAGGGAATTAGGTGAAAAAAGGGCCAATTGGGTTACAACACTTCAAGAGTATGACTTGGAAATCAAGCCAGCAAAGATTGTGAGAGGTCAAGGTTTTTGCAGATTGTTAGCAGGAGCATCCAACATTCCAGAATCAGGTGATACAGAACATATGGAAGAAATCAATCAGATAAGTATTACCCATTCTGAATCTCAATATGCAGATTTAATCTTTTATTTGAAAAATGGATATGCACTTCCTAATCTCTCTTATAAAAACAAACGAGCCATTAGATTAAAAGAAAAAAACTTCATAATCATTGATGATGTACTTTTTAAACAAAACTATGATTCAGTTTTATTAAGATGCCTAGAAAAACCTGAAGCACAAAAGGTTTTGCAGGAGCTACATGATGGACCAGTTGGAGGACATTTTGGAGCTGACACAACAGCTCACAAAATCATTCATGCTGGATATTATTGGCCCACTTTATTCAGAGATACTCACGAATATGTAAGGAAATGTCAAAGTTGTCAAACCTCCAGTGGAAGACAAAGAAAAGCAGCTTTCCCTTTGCAACCAGTCAACATTGAGCAACCTTTTGAACAATGGGGATTAGATATCGTTGGGGAAATTTCTCCTCAGTCTTCTAAACAGCATAATTATATCCTTACTGCTACTGATTACTTCACCAAGTGGGTTGAAGCAATTCCGTTAAAAACAACCAACTCTGAAGGAATTATAGAATTTATAGATCAATTCATCATTACCAGGTTTGGTGTCCCGAATGCTCTTGTTTTTGATAATGCATCTTATTTCTCTGGTAATGCCATGTTTGAGTTTGCTATTAAAAAAGGTTTTAAACTAAAATATTCTGCAAATTATTATCCCCAGGGTAATGGTCTAGCAGAATCTACCAATAAAAATCTCCTTAAAATAATTAAGCGAACCATTGAACAGAATCATAAAAATTGGCATAAATCTTTAATATTCGCACTATGGGCAGATAGAATAACACAGAAGGCCTCCATAGGTACTTCTCCATTCAATCTTGTATATGGGAAAGAAGCAATTCTACCAACCAATCTAGCACTTCCTTCTCTAGCCTTAGTACAGTTTATTGAAGAAAGCCCCTCTTCTTCTATCCAACTTAGACATGATCAAATTTTAAAATTAGAAGAAGAAAGAGAAAAGGCTAAAATTACTCATGCAAAACATCAGCAGATAATAAAAAAATCATTTGATTCAGCTTCATCTAGTTCTAAACAATTGCAGGTGGGTGATCTAGTTCTGAAATGGGATAAAGCCCATGAGGATAAAGGTAAACATACCAAGTTCCAAAAGATGTGGCTTGGACCATTTCAGATCAGTGAGAAGATAGGCCATTCGACATTCATGTTACAAGATCTAACAGGAAAGAAGGATTCTCTTCCTGTTAATGGCCTCATCTTAAAGAAATTCTTCAATTGAGAAGGTATTTTTTTCTCCTTTAGTTCTAAAGTAGGATTTAATTTTTTTTAGGATCATTAGGAAATAAAGTTGTAAGGTATCTTCTATTTTGACCTTTGCTGTATTTAAAAGTTGCTCAAAAGAAAGAACTGTTGATATTTACTTTTAAATAAATAGAAGTCTTGAACAAGATGAACAATTTCTAGGAAACTAGGTATAATTGCATTCTGAAGCCACCCTTCAATTTTTTGCCAACTTTTCTCAAAGTTTAGAAGTATTGAAAATCATTTTATGTTTTTAAATTGTTCAACTAAAAGGTTATCAATATCAAAACAGAAACTAATCCAATTTCAGCATCTTCAACTCTTACCCTGTCATCCATTTGCTCTTAAGGAGAAAATTGTCCATCCCATTCACCAAAGTTTATGATTACTCAGAGTGTAATTCTAAAATTTTGATATAAAAGATAAGAGGTCTTATTACAAGCCTGCTTACCATGATCATAGGGAAATATTTTAACCGACATTACCAATACTGCATACCAAAACAGGGTAATGGCTTAGAATTATAAGACAAGGGGTCTCATCACGAGCCAGCTTGTTCGGTTAGATTACTACTAGTGAATGGCATTGTCAAACAGCTGGCCACCAAACCAGGACAATGGCTTTTTATCTTAGAAATAACAGAAAAAGTAAAAGGAAATACAAAAATATGAAAGCATATTTTGAATTCATTCTGTTAATCATACTCTCAAATGGATGGGATAATGGACAATAACATGGTTAAAAGGTATCCCTGTCGAAACTATGAACGTTTGCTGGCAGCAGAGGCTCTACCTATGACAGATGAGTTAACCAAAAAGCTGCTTTGGAAAGGTTTTCTTTTTTAATCATTATAAACCAATAAAGGCCTATTAAAAACTTAGAATGTATCTAATTTTAAACAAAGAGAAGAAATTAGCAAGAAATAGTTTCATATTATTCGGAATGCATATATACTTAGTTATATTAGAATTTTCTTTTTGATTAAAACTCTATTTTGAAAAAGTTTAAGTATTTTCATACTTTTCAGAGATAACTGTTTCTTCCAGCGAATCGCCAATTGTTGTCCTCTACAACAACCCCCCATTTCATATAATTTTTATTCACAAATACCATAATATGAAATGGGACCCTTTTACTTTTTAATTGGTATCAATTTTGTATTATTTTGAAAAGGTCCGAACATGAAATAAAGAACATTACAAGAAACCTTTTCAATATACAAACCAATAATGACCTTGGGATATAAACAATTAAATCTTTTATCATTGCGATAAAGCGATCGCAAGATCGCATATCGCAATGACAGAGGAGACAGAACTTATGGAAACATTGGTTGGCACCGATGCGATAACACGCAATCGGCGATCGGCAATACATGCATACTTTAACATAGAGCCCCGGTCAATGCTCCCGATGCGATGCGATATCGCTATCGGTGATCGTAGATTCTAAGAGATGCTAACCTAAGAAAAGCGCCATTTCTTCCCGATGCGATGCGATAAAGCCAAAGCACAAACTTCGAAAAAGCTGTTAAAACGGGGATATTACGATTAATTCGTATTAAAAGCCTTATCTTTATAATGAAGATTCACCTGCGCCCAACCGCTAAAACGGCCAAGGCACGCTTAAACAAATCATTTCAACAATAAACGACGTGATGGATATTTAAATGATTGACGGGTTTTTGCGGCCATTTAATGAAATATTAAGTTTAAAATCTTTTTCAGATTGAATCCATAGCATCATTAAGTTAATTCTTCATCACGCAATATATTTCCCCCGTGTTTGGTTTTTACTATCAGTTCTCTGTGTTACGCTCATTTTTCTCCTGTGCAGAATTCTAAGCTGATAGATACAAGCAAAATGGGGAAGAAGTCCAAGAAAACTGCAAATGCTTCCGCCTCGCCAGTTATGGAGCAAGCCATCACTGATCAGGGAAACAAAAAGAAAGGATTGATATCCGATACTACATGTTCTGGTCTTGGCAAAACTTCTTGGCAAAGTACCTATAATTTGATAGAAGCTGAAGAACCCGAAGCAACAACAGTAGAAGCCACAGTCGATACCACTTAGAAATCTGAAGGTACTTTAAAGGACTTAGCTGACTCTTTCCTTCATCGTATAGCAGCTCGAGAACAAATTCTCCCATACACGGATGTAGTAAGGTGGGCAATTGAGGAACTCCCAATCACGGACAGAACCTTCTGCACCAGAGATGGGAGAGTCTTCGGTTCATTCCAAGCTAATGATTTGAGGCAGATGTATCATTTTCCTGAGCCTGAGAAGAAGTACAACAAAGCATTTCTGGAGAAATTCCGAAGTGAGAACGAAACTGAATCCGAACCCATTCGAAATTGGAGGCAGAATCCGGCAAAACACAAGCATAAGTCTTCCGGTAAATTGACATCAGCGAAAACATTGGAGCAGTCATGTTACTCAGAGATGGAGAAAACTGGCAGATTAATTGCAGGAATTAACAGTTTGACATGGGACACCTATTGGATGTTCTTAGTCAAACCTTACAGCCAGAGAGCCGCCCTCAAATGCCTCTCAGATGCAATCGGATGCATCATTCCTGAAATGCGGGACGCCACCTATGATGCCCAACTCAATTCTCGCCTTAACCGACCACCAGAAGCGGAGCCGATGCTTGCAATTTTCCAGCTCAGAATTAGAGATGAACAGCCTAAGTGATGATTCATGCCGCCGACTGCCAGATTGCCATGATGGAGATATTCAAGATCGTATGATACCAATTAAGTAGGATTTTTCAGTTTCATAGATATTTATATAGAATTAGTATTTATAGACCCTTTCATGCATTTAGAAAGGGTCGTAAAGTTTTGTATATGACTTAAAATCTGAAGTTACACTACTGTACTTCAGGTGTATTTTTTTATAAAACTCGACCAATTATTCTAATTTTGATAAGAAAGCTTTTATGCAAATGTGCACTATTGTCTTTGTGTGAAAGTATTTTTGCGTTGAAAGAAGAATCTCAAATAGCGATTGATATTGGGGAATGACTTGCAGCTCATATGGTACTATTATCTATGTCTGAATCCATTTCTTTTATATAAATTGTTGTTTGATTACTTTTGCTATCATTGGATATATGTATGTGTTTCAATAGTATTTATGTATTCCTTCCACTATTGGATGTTTATGGTATGCTTTTCTTTCAATCATATATATGTCAATGATATAAATTGAGATAAGTGTAATAATATTTTATCAATTACTTCATTCAACTAATTGAATGAAGTAATTATTATTTAAATGAATATCTTTGTTTATTGAATAGTGTCATCTATATGCCTATTGACAAACATTGATCATCAAACGTTGCACTTAAGAATAGAAACTTCCCGGGATATAATAGTCATTTATATTTGCTTTTTATAGATTAAATACTCCATCCAATACCACTTATTATCACTCATTCACCCATTTCTATTCTTTATCGGGAAACTGGTCCCATCATATCCAGTCGGAGCCACTATTCCAAACGGAAAAGGGAGTCTGTCTTAAGGTCCGGGACCGGGTGGTTATCCCCCAATGTTGTTGCAGACGATTTTCGAGGCATCAACGAGATCCAAAGGTGCTTCAAGGGGGCTTGTAAGAAACAGATTAGGGATCCATTCAGTAAAAGGATTCGGCGAGGGTGTTACGAAAGTAGAAATCAGGAACCTACTCGTCAACTTAAGGACAAATATTCTCAGTACCCTGTCAACACAAATGGACACTTTGTAAGTAAAGCAGAAGCAGCTGGAACTGGATAGGACCATGGCAATATTTTTCCCAAAGTGCAAGAAGAATCATCTGGAAAGGGAATGCCCATTAAAGTCCATAGAAAAATGTGACATATGTGAGATATATCATGTAACAAGCTCATGCCCTTCCTTGCTGGGCCTGAAAGCGGTGTTTCAAGGAGAAGGGGAGGACACAGAGCAATTGTACCTCATGGGTGCCAGGAAGCCGTGGAAACTTCGACCACCGATGGGAAATCAAGGTATGTACCCAGATCCATCTCAGTATTTCAATAACTACAATATGAATCCTCAACCCATGCCTTGTCCTCCTATGTGGCCATAATACCAGTACCCACTGTGGCAGCAATGGAACCCTCAAGCCAGTATGAGCTCACCATGGGCTCCAACTTGGCAAGGACCCTCTTTAGGGCAGTTTCCTCAACAGATGCCACAATAGAAACTCCAATTACCCTCCAATGTACCTCCTAGTAATCAGCCTATCCATCCTCAGCTTCCAATGCAGCCTAATCCTAATCCAAATAATAAAGGATCCCATCAAGCTGATGTTCTTAACCTACCTTCGTATAGTATCTCTACTGCAGAACTGTGTGAAATGAACTTGCAATCAGGTCTAACAATCAATGTCCAACCCCCTCCGGTTATCATTGAACAACTTGATAATGAAGAAAGAGAGGCACAACCGACCAGTAGAGAGCCAAAAAAAATTGATAAAAATGAGGTGCCTCCTGTAAAACAATATCAATCTGAACCACCTTACCCAGAAAGATTGATTATGAGTAAACCAAGCCCACAAGCTGAATTTGATTTATTAGGAGAATTGAAAAATGTATTTGTTAATATTCCCTTGTTACAAGCTATGAATTATGTGCCAATTTATGCAAAGAATCTTAGGGAATATTGTTCAAAGAAACCTGTGAAGAAAACTAAGGACCCCCTCACTATACATGTTATGGGAAAACTATCGAACTTCATGATGGGAAAATCAATACCAGTGAAATATGGAGATCCAGGGAACCCATTTTTGACAGTACAAATTAATGGGGTAGAGATTCCAAATGTGCTGGTAGACCTGGGCGCTGCCATCAATGTCATCACCACTGAAACCATGCATACATTAGGCCTTCAAAATTTGAAGCATACACCTACAGTGTTGGAATTGGCAGATCGATCTACGGTCAAACCTGTAGGGAAGTTGGAGGACGTGACAATTTCAGTAGATGCATGGCATTACCCTGTAGATTTCTTGGTATTTCATACACAATCTTCAGTGGGCGGTCACCCCTTGATTCTGGGTAGGCCATGGCTGGCTACTGCAGATGCTTATATTGGGTTCCGTTTAGGAAATATGGTTATCTCTAATGGGCATAACACCAAGAACTTGGTACTATACCCACCTGTAGAACTAGATGCACCTAAAAAGTCAGCAGGCAGCAAGAAGGTTGTATCTATGGTAGAGGTTGAAGACGAAGAAGTGAGACCGGTCCTTACTATCGGGCAGGCCCTTTAGTTGAGGATGGAATCAGAAGATGATGTGATCACTTCCTTCATGAATGATCCTTGTTCCATTTCAGAGTCAAATCAACAGGTCTTAGAATCCATCCTAAGCTATGAAACTCAAGAAGTTATTGAAAAAATAGAAGAGTTAGAGGAAGATGTTGATGCACCTCATGAAAGTGTTCAAGTGGAGATAGAACCGGGGAAAAATTTGAATATTAATCCGGGTCTGTCAGAATCCTAGAAGAAGCAGCTGGTAGATGTTCTTCAGAAACATAAGGAAGCTTTTGCCTGGGATTATTCAGACATGAAGGGGATCCCTGCCAACTTATGTACCCATCACATATATATCAAGGAAGATTGTAGTCCTATAATACAACCTCAGAGAAGGATGAATCTTGCATTGAAAAACATTGTGAAAGAAGAGCTTTAGAAATTATTGGATGTGGGTTTTATCTACCCTATCTCAGACAACCCATGGGTCTCGCTATTGGTAATGGTCCCTAAGAAGAATGGTAAATGGCGAATCTGCGTGGATTATCGATAGTTAAATAAGGCAATGCAGAAGGACCATTTTCCACTGCCATTTATCAATCAAGTTTTAGACACATTGGCTGGTAAGAATTTTTTCTCATTTCTAGATGGTTTTAGTGGAAATAATCAAATCCAGATCACTCCTGAGGACCAGGACAAAACCACTTTCGCATGCCCCTGGGGAACATTCGCATACTGGGTCCTTCTTTTTGGCCTGTGTAATGCCCCTGCAACATTCCAGAGGGAAATTCTGGGAATATTCTCTGATCTGATAGATGATGGTGTTGAAATTTATATGGATGAATTCACTCCATATGGGGACTCATTCTTAGAGGGGCTGAAAAATTTAGAAAAAGTTCTTGAAAGATGTATACAAGCGCGTGTCTCCCTGAGTATGGTAAAATGCCACATGATGATGGAATAAGGAATTGTTCTGGGACATTTGATTTCGGCTGAAGGAATCAGGATGGATCCAGCAAATAAAGGTAATTCTACACTTTCCAACACCTAAAACACCCACACAGGTATGTAGTTTCATTGGGTGTGCTGGTTATTATAGGCATTTCATAGAAAATTTTGCAAAAGTAGCACACCCACTATTTCAATTATTGACAAAAGACTCAGAATTTGTGTGGTCAGATGACTGTGATGTAGCCTTCAAAAAAATTAAAGAATTAGTTTGCAGTGCCCTGATTCTTAGAGGACCAGACTAGGCGTTACCTTTCCACATTCATACGGATGCTTCTCAATCAGCAATTGGTGTAGTACTGGGACATCAGGAGGATAAAGTACCTTACGCAGTCTACTATGTTAGTAAGAATTTGGCCCCCGCTGAATTAAACTACACGGTGACTGAGAAAGGGTTCCTTGCTGTCGTTTACGCCATCAACAAGTTATGGCATTATATTATCGGGTATTCTACTTTTGTGCACACTGATCATGCAGCCATCAGGTATTTAATGAACAAACCTAATTACCCTTGGTCATGTTACAAGATGGTTGTTGCTACTAGAGGAATTTGAAATTACTATAGTAGATAAACAAGGAAAAGACAATGTGGTTGCAGATTTCTTATCTAGGATAGAAAATGATGGTAAGAATACACCAGTTGAAGATAATTTCCTATGAGCATCTTTTTGTAGTTTCTGCTAACACTCCGTGGTATGCAGATATTGCTAATTATCTTGCTACAGGAGAGGTGCCTCGTCACTTGTCCTATAAGGAGCAAAGGAATATTATTCACCAGAGTACCCGATATTCATGGATGGTAGGATATCTCTTCCATACAGGGATTGACCAGCAGATCCGACGTTGTGTGGAAAAGGATGATATTTATGAGATCTTAAAAGCTGCACATGATGGACCCTATGGAGGAAATTTTGCATACAAAAGGATAGGACATAAAGTGCTGTAGATGGGATATTATTGGCCCTCCATATTTTGTG
The DNA here is from genome assembly GCA_034641835.2 of Pinus albicaulis. Taxonomy (NCBI): domain Eukaryota; kingdom Viridiplantae; phylum Streptophyta; class Pinopsida; order Pinales; family Pinaceae; genus Pinus; species Pinus albicaulis. The sequence continues at coordinate 352,193,197 of CM076575.1, read as the reverse complement.
ACACTCAGGATTATATTCGAAGGTGTGATAGTTATCAGTGGATGGGATAACCTGGGAGAGCAGATGAAATTCCCCTTCAACCCCAGATAGTCCTTGAACCATTTGAGAAATGGGCCATCGATTTAATTGGACCCTTTAACCCACCTTCTCATCAGAAAGCTTACATCCTAGTTTGTACTGATTATGTAACTAAATGGGTGGAAGCTAGAGCAGTCATGAGAGCAACAGAACAAGTAGTGGCAGACTTCCTTTTTGAAGAAATATTTACTCGGTAAGGGACTCCCAGAGAAATTGTATCAGATGGAGGATCACAGTTCACATCCCATATGATAGAGAAAGTGATGCAGAAATATGGGGTCAAACATAGAGTAACAACCCCCTATCATCCACAAGCGAATGGGCAAGTAGAGAGTACAAACAAGGTATTGGAAAATATCTTGACAAAGACAGTAGCAAGTCATCACCACGATTGGGCACAAAAACTTCCAGAAGTTTTATGGGCCTATAGAACAACATGGTGGAACACAACGAGGTTTTCTCCATTTGAATTAGTTTATGGGAAATCCCCCTTGTTTCTAGTAGAATTTGAAATTAGCACACTCAGAACAGCTCTAGAAGTAGGCTTAGATCTATCAGAAGCACAGAAACACTGGCTGGAACAACTAAATGAGTTAGATGAGATTCGATCATTAGCTATCCAGAGAACTACTGCTGTTCAACAGCAAAGAATGAAATGGCATGATAAATTCATCAAAACTAAGGTGTTTCATGAAGGGGATTGGGCGTTATTGTATGACTCCTGATTTAAGGATTTCAAAGGCAAGCTTCGCGCTCACTGGATGGGACCATATCAAGTGGATGTAGTGTTCAACAATGGAACGATTAGATTAATTACAATTGATGAGAATCATACCACGTTTGTGGTGAATGGACACCGTCTAAAATTATACCATCGTCTAGCCTCTAAAGATTCCTTTGTCAAAAACCTTTCAGATTCAGCCGATCTAATGATTATTGCAATAGAGGACACTCTCACTTTTCCTTCAAAAAAAAGAAAAAGAAAAGATGATGATAATATGTGGTTATTGCTTAATTGTTTGTATTTTGCAGGAATAATAAAGAAATATGACCAGGAGGGAAGTAACATTCAGTGTGTTACTCCATCAGTGCTGCTATAGAGATATTTTGTTTCACTGATATTGTTTCTTTGCAGATGCTGTTACTCCGAAGTTGCTGCTACACTGCCGATGCTGTTACTTTGAAGTTGCTGCTATACTGCTGATGTTGTTACTTCAAAGTTGCTGCTACATTGCCGATGCTGTTACTTCAAAGTTGCTGCTACACTGCCGATGTTGTTACTCTGAAGTTGCTGCTACACTGCTGATGCTGTTACTCCAAAGTTGCTGCTACACCACTGATGCTGTTACTCCGAAGTTGTTGTTACACCGCCGATGTTGTTACTCCGCAACTGCTGTTACTTTGCAATTGTTGTTACTCCGCAACTGTCGTTACTCCGTAGCTGTCGTTACTCCATAGCTATTGTTACTCACTGTTGCCATTACTCACTATTCATGTTATTCACTGACGTGCTGATACTACGACAGATATTTTTGTTGCTACTCCACTTTAAGGTAAGTCTATAGGTATGTCTTCGTTGATTTTATGGATTTAATTAAATATTCCAAAAGGATGATCAAACGTGCCGAGGACGGCCGTCATTTAGTTGCGGGGAGGGAACCATCATAATGAATGACGACGTACTTCATAAAGGAATTTATGATACATGATTTCCACCTAACCAAATTTAATGACTTCAAGTACTCCGTAATCATACCGTATGAGTTGGAATGCGTACTCGTACGCACAAAATTCATATCAGTCACCTCCCAACATGCCGCATTAAATCATGAGAATATCTAACAGTACAACCATAACCTGTCATTACTCCCAAGCATACTAGTACTGTTTATCCATTATATCCGAAAGTGGCCATGACGTTATTTCAGTTGCTAACAGTTTGGAGCCTTGTCACTCCTCCCTGCCAGCTAATTGTAGCCGTCGTGCTGACTCCGCTTCTGCAGTAATGGGTGGTCGATCTGTGCGACATGAACCTGATGATTCAACAAGTATCCGGAGAAATCGGGAGGTATGGCAAGTATTTGAAAATGCAGGTTGGGATGTTTATTTTGACAGGCTGAACGGATGGGATGAAGAAATCGTGATGGAGTTTGCATTGAATCTAGAAGAAGGAGTTTCTCGGGTTCGTGGAATCGAAATTCCAGTGACAGAAGAAACCATTGCGGAAGTCAGTGGATTGCCGCAAGTCGGAGAACGTTGGTTTTCAAGGAGAACACCCCTCCCGAAACTCCCCGAAGCCTTTCTGCAAGCTGGAGAAAGTATTGCATAGAAAGGTTGAGGATATGATAGAACTTCATTACCTCGTCCATGGGGAGGAGTTGCACAGGATATTATAAAGTATATGACACGTGAAGGAAGATATTATGCTGTCTTCAAATATCACCTCCGCATATTGGCTCACCTGTAATTTCCACAAGCAGAGGCTTTTTCAATGAATGCACCATATTTTCTGTTAAGAAGCCTTCATTTGATGGCAAATTTGGCTCGGGGGGTGCAACAGGTGTTGGCGGTCCTCTCTCACCATGGGCTGGTCCAGTTGCTAGTAATGAATGCCATTGAGAAGATTTCGATTCTATGGGAACTGTTTCAGAATTCCACAGAGGAGGAGATAGAAGCCGTTGTGGCTACTAGGGCAGAAGAACCTGAACCCATGTAGGAGGATGAAGAGGAGGATGAAGCCATTCAGGGAGATGCAGAGGGTGATGATTACATTGATCAAGAGGAGCCTGAAGAGATGGAAATGGAGACTGAAGAGTGTGAAGAAGATATGGTTCCCCAAGAGAAAGCTGAACTCGTGGAATCGATGGAAGCTGCAGAGATACCCACTGGCACTACGGCCGAGGCTGTCCCACAAGAACCTGCCTCGTCTGCGGAGTCAGTTGAGAAAATAGATAGTGTGATGGGCACGGAGGTAAACCCACAGCAAATGAAAGAGGGTGAATTGGTCGACATTGCAACCGAGGCCACTCCACAGGGACCTCCTGTCGATATGGAACCAATGGAGGAGGGTAATCCGATTGAAGAAGAAGTCGTGACCACTCTGAATAGAGAAACCACGGAGGAAATAACGGGAGAACGAAGGTGTGAGGCCGACACTTCTCCACAAGAACCAATGTCGACCTCGGGGCTGAATGCAGAGTATTTGTTTCAGTTCCCCATCTTTCTTCCTAGGGAAGCAAGGGTAACACGTTCCCCGTAGCAAAGAGAGGAAGAAGATTTTTCCATTCCTATGGCTTTGAATTTAAAATGAAGGCCACGATCGGAAGATGCCCCAACAGGCATATCAGCAGGGGAGCATCTTATCGGGTCACCACTGGTCACGAAGAATGTACATGATTAGAGAATGACCATTGGGGAAGAGGAGGGACCAAGTGGAGTGGTCCCGATGAATGAACCAATGGAGCACGTAGGCGTGAAAAGAGTGAAGAAAGAAATAACAGAAGAAGAACAGGCAGAGGAGGTTGGACCAACCGTTGTGTTGACAGAGGCAGTCCCAAGGGATTTACCTCCAGCTGGCGAGGCAGAAGAAACACAGGTCAAGCAAGAAGAGGTAGAGCTACGTGGACAACGAAGACTTCCCATCAAACAAAGATACCAACAATGGTTTAGGGAAGTAATGTGGCTCAAATTGGAAGTAAGGGATTTGAGAAGGAAAGTGCACAGGATGCAGAAACGAATAAACAAGTACAAGCGGCGAGCTAGGAAATCCAAAGTGGTCAGGGTTGAAGCAGGAACTGAAACAGACCCGATTGAACAACTGTTCGAAGCTAGAGAGTATGCTTTGATGGCCGAATTACAAACGTGGAAGTCTACTGTGGCTCAGTATAAGAATGAGATCAAAAGAACTGAGGAGAGAGCCTCCACAAGCATTTTCAAATATGTGGAGTGCATAGATATTATGAAATTAAGGCTTGCGAAGCAGCAACTCAAGATGGAGCAGCTGGAAAAACAAGTGGTCGAATTGAAAGATGATAAGGAACAGATGTTCAATCTGGTGCAAGAGGTGATGGCATCTCGTCCTCCCGCTTCTTGTTATTCTTTATTTTTGCATGAACGTTTTCTTTTATTCTACATGGAGAGCATTAAAAACGAGGTCAGTTATGAAATAGAAGATGGTGTACAATTCCTCCGGATCATGAGGAATCATGATGTGCCAACTCAACATATGATGTGTGAGTTTTACTTGCATGGGTATTTTTTACATTTGGATAGAGATTTTAACCCAATCCCCTATGTAGGGGACATCCATTTGAGGGCCCTCACCTCTTATGCTTTCAATCAAATCCATTGGCAGAAGACTTGTAACACTTTTGAGTCTAATCAAGTTACAAGGCCATTTATCGTAAGAGGAGAAAATGGGAGGTGAGATACAATGTACAATAAACACCATACCTTTTTGAAATTTGAAGAGAACAGAGAAAGAATGCTTAGGACACAAAGGTGGTGCCTTGACCTTTGTATTAATCAATTAATTGTTTTTCAAAAAGAGGCCCTTGATTGTTGCCAGAGAAGGTGGATGATGTCACCGATAGCTGTCCGGAACAGAGAGCCTTTTGGGGCACCCAACATTGCGCGAGTACTCACTAGAGTACCCAGATATGTGGCATGTGTCCAAACATGTGGGATTCGGTGGATGGGGCTTCAGTTTCAATATCTTGTTATTTGGTTGCCTGTAGAAGTTTACACCCCAACATACAATGTTCCAGCAGATTGGTGGAAGGAAGTTCTCCTTTCAGATGGATTTAAAGTTCCGGGGACAGAGATGGCTTTAGAGTATGATCTTGCTGGGCTTCATGAAGCTTACAGTTTGCAGAACCTAGACCTACGGAGGCGGCGGAATGCATGAGGGCATGTAGAAGGGTAGTTGGGGGGAGATGTTGGGCACCAAATCTAGCTACCTTTTTGACCAATTTTATCATCCTTTTTGATCCTTTTGTGTTTAATTACCTACATTTTCTATGCTAAACTTATGAGGTAAATACCCATAACTTTTCCAATTGGAGTATTTTAATTAATGAAGTAAAGTCACGGAGTCTTACCTATTTGCGGCACTAAGATATGTGCTTGACTACAGATTTGGAGAACAGGAACCCTCGCTCCAGCGGTTTGCAATAGATTTGGTAACGGTCAGCTATAGGGAGATTGCGCAGCTGGAGTCACGATTCCTTGGGCCCATTCTTGGCCCCTTATTCTATCCTGGACATTTGATGTTTGTGTTGTTCCAATTGATGTGTATTTTTGAATGCGCGATTACCGCATTCCAGGGATATCTGTTATGCTCTCGCGCTGTGTATAAAATGGATATTGTTCCTGTAAATGGGGGTTCCCGAGAGGAGATTATAATCACATCTTATAGATTAATAAATTACTTTTGGTTTTTCTATTCTAAGCGTCTTCGTGACTAACGCAGCCCTGATCAGAGAGCCGGGCCTGCTCTTCTGATCAGGTGCTGCGTCTGCATGTGTGTGAATTGTTTCTTTGTTATGGTTGCTGTTATTATTCCTTGTTGTTAGGATTGTTTTGAAGTTTAGTATTTGATTTCATCTCACGGTAATGTTTTTAATCTTAATCATAAACCCTTGGTTAAACGGATTATGTGTTTGTTCCTGCATATACCTTGCGCGTTGTCTTGAAAGGATATGCTCCCGGATTGATAAAATTAATGTCGGATTAGGGTGGATAAATCATTCTTACCTGGACACCAACAACTGCCACATGAAACCCTTTGGACACCGTAGACCTACCATCTTGAGCAAGATTGAACTAGAAAAGGAAAGGGTTAAAGTGAACCTCATGCTAATGATAATTACCGAGCTTTTTCTTTATTAACTTGTGGAAATGAGAATAACATACAAAAACTAGAAAAAATCCTGTGAATAGAAGAGAGATCGACAACATTGGTGCAACAACCAAGAAGCAATATTAAACAAAACCCATTTCGCATGGTTATTCAAGCACAACTTATAGTGTCGCGTCGAAAGAAAATAACAGGAGATAAAAACATTTACCAGAATGCATAACAGAACAGAGCCAAGCTCATGCCCTTGGACGAGAGAGAGAGGTAAAACACGCTTGCTGCTGGAGGTAAAACCAGGAAAGATGAATTGCAGAGTAGCTTAGCCTGAGTGTCGAGGAAAATGAGCAATGAATGTGGCGCTTGGTGTTGGGTAGTTACCCTAAACCCTCCAGAAAGGTTATCCACTATCAGATCTAGGTTTTGTAAGATCGACGATCAACACACGTCCCCGTTAAAATCACAACCGACATCTGTCAAGCATTACAACATTCGAAAAGCCTCCTACCAAACAATAGGTGGACAAGCAACCAAATTGACTGGATCATGCATTAAGTACAAATTACATAATTAATCAAATAATCTTAAATCAAATCCCAAGGAGAATTTGTCCTGATAATGAACCACACTGACTGGTTCGAAACGCGTTGACAAAAATTTCTCGAATGTGATTTTCACCAAAAGATTTAATACATAAGATTAATAATCTTTAACACTATGATGAGGGGATTAAAACTAATATAATTGAGTTAATACGTCTGATAACAATACATTAATAATACAATTACAATAGTAATATCAGGTTAATTGTAAAGCATACTTACCTGTTTCATAACATAGTGACATAGTTGCTTACATAAGATATAATGAATTATTCTGGATATGGTAATATTTTTTTTATGGTAAATATTTTGATGGTGGTGACATTTTCAAATTCCAGTTTTGTTGCTAGTCAATTTTATTGTTTCTATTTCTTTGGTTAAAATATATAAAAATGAAAAAAGCCAATTATATAAAAGTGAATAAATATTATTGTTAATTAATTATATAAAAGAAGAAAATATTATTCGTTTCCTTTATTATTTAATTATACCAATAATATATTTAAATTATCAATTTAAAA